>JAEANM010022763.1:0-11526 GCA_017656035.1 Myanophis thanlyinensis
ACAAACAAAGAAACAAAGAAAGCAAGCAAGAAAGCAAGCCCAGGGCATCTGTTGAAGGGAGACTGAAGGCAGCTGGTAATTTAGAGAACTAATGCAGTAGTTCAATTTTCTATGCCCCTAAACTATTTCTTATTTCATGGACAGGCTATTTAATTCAGGTGAGCTTCATGAAATTTGATGTAGTAGGACAGTGTTTCCCAACTGTTTCAGGTTGACAGCCCAGCGTAGGGAGAAGGGGGGTAGAGGGGATGGTTTTGTGCGAAGGGTAGGCACGCATATATGTGCACAGCTTCATTTGAATGGCAGGTGTGCCCACTCTCACGAGTGGGACTGTGAGAGTTGGTACCCACCACTCATGTGGCCCGGTTGCAAATAGGACCTAGTAGGTAGTAAGCTTCGGCCCACACGTTGAGGATCCCTGTGGTAGGAGAATTTATTAAGTTCCTTAAGAATTTTTTATGAACTTTCATTTAGGGAAGTCTTTGTTTACTATCAGTGACATCCTAAAGATGAATACATAAATTGAATAAATATTGCTGAGCTTTGGCTGTATAACATAATAAATTCCCGTTAACTAAGAGCCTACAAAGAACTGTACTGAACTGATGACAAACTTCTACTGTGTTTCCATTATTACCAATTTGGTTTATTGCTCTAATAGCAGATAGCAGGAAAAGCAAAGCCAACAGATTTTTCTTTCCACTGAGTTAAATTTAGGATTCCCTCGACATGGTAGTTTCTCATGCTCTCATGCAGTGCCCCCAAAACATCTTTCCCAGAAATCTAGGATAAAGAGCATCATGGATTCAAGACATCTTTCCTTCTCAGTAGGAGACAGTGTGACTTGCTAGTACACAAAGCAAATCATGTTTTCACAGGCTTTTGTTAGTGCATATGATATCAGTATTGATTGAATAGCTCTCTCCTAACTTAGAAATACTATTTTTGACACCCCCCCACCACAAAACTGCAGAGGAATAGCACAGGAGCCGAGGTTTAAAGGAAATGTGACAAGCATGTCAGCTCCAGAACATAGCTTGATCTAAACAAGCATCAGAAATCGCTCCTCATCTGGAGCTGAGAGGACAGAAATTGCCACAACTTCTTCCCATCTTAAGTGGTTAGCTTGCTTTTTTTTTCGTAGTATTTAGAAGAAAAGAAAAAGAACATGGGTGCTAGGTCAGTGAGCTGCAACACATTAAGTGACAAGGACAGCAAACAGCAGATGTCTGCAAAATATAGAATGCTCTAATCAGTTTTTTTCTCTTTCATTGGTCCCCTGCAATTTAGCACAAATCAGTCCTATAATACTTGTTCAGTCTTTTTCTAAGAATGAACATGATATCTGAATGAGACATAGTGACCATTCTGCATAATGGCCCATTGAGATCATCAAAACAACACAGCTTATTTTCATTTATGAATGAGATCCGGGCATATTGAGTACTATGCTATAATCAGTGAAATAAAGGTTGACCACTATAAAGCCACTGCAACATGCACCTGTCAGTTTTTCTATTTGCTTTAAATGTCTTTTTTGTACATATTTAATATTTCAAATATGCTTACTTAGTCTGTTTATGTCTAAAAGAGAAAAAATTTAGTTATACATTTATATTCAGCATCTTTTCTACTTTACTTGCTGATGATAGTACCATAGTACTGAGGGAACACTTATCTCCAATTATTCTGCCTGCCCAGTTCATTCTGGCAGACTGAAAGTGTTCCAGATCCCTTCTATTAAATATTGTCATCTTGTGGGACCAGGGAAGTGATGGTCCCACCCTCTGGAGAAACATCCTCCCAGACATATCAGTGTTGCCCTTTATTCTGGAGATCTGGAAAGCTCTGGAAAACAGGATTTGATCCCAGGCCAATATACTTTTATGATAAGGGAGGAGGGACTTTTTTATTTAGTTTGACTTTTATCATTTTTAGATCACGTTAGTCTTGGCCAGGAGTTGGAACCTATGGTCCTTTTACGACCTGTGGACTTCAGCTCCCAAGCTGGCTCAGGGAAGTCGAGAGGTCTTCTAAAGCAGGCATGTCAAACCCGCATGCGGCCCATTGCAAGTGCACCTGTGGCCCGCACAGACAATGTTTTACACGCCACCTCCTCCTTGAGAACAAAGGCGGGCTAAAATATTTTAAATCAATAAATAAAATTAAGTAAGTGAGTAAACAGGAAGGAGAACCCTACACGCTGTCCTGAGTTCACTGTTGAAAAGGCAGTCTAGACGTGTAACAAATAAGCAAAAAAGCTTCCGAGGCTCCCTGGGCAAGTTGCAAGAGAAACGCCTCTCCCCTGGACTGACAGCAACTCCTCCTCAGCCTGGTCAGAGGAGCCGGTCAGGCAAGGCTGGCGCTTGTAACCCGACCTGCGCTTCCACCACCGGCGTGTGTTTTCTGCTTGTCCTGCTGTCCCAAGAGCTGCCAAGGGCGACCCCAGCTGCTGCGGCCTTCTTGAAGAGAGTGCAGCCCTCGTCATAACTCAAATGTGACAATATGGTCCTCAGGGGACTCTGAGTTTGACATGCCTGTTCTAAAGGGTTCATAGTTGTCCACTCTGGTTTGGACTGTTTGTGTGATTGAAGGTTTATCTGTTTTTATAATTTGGAGGGAGGGTCTGTGTGCCACATTGGAGTTGGGCAGCTGTAATATATTTAAATAAATAAATCAGATTTCAGTCTGGACTATTTTTTCTCTTCATGATTTTTTTTTAAATCTGGACTCCTGATATCAGCTGAAGTATTATTTTTGTCCATTGATTTTTCATGGGGAAAAAAATGAAATAATGGAACTCGGATTCTTTCAACCTATTGTGCCCATTCATGCGTGTCATCAGCTTGCAGGTCATTTGTTACTTTTCAGGTAGTCAGATTTATCAGGCTTATAGTTTAACTGTTTTTTTCCCCCTGATTCCAAGGTATTATAAATACAAGAGATAACAACCACAATGAAAATGAAGAGATGTAAAAACAAATCCTTCAGCATCTTATTTGGGCAGTCTTTTTTCTGTAACTGGAATATGTCTCTGAAAGAGAGAGAAAAATCTTTGGCGAATGGAAGAAATCATCACTGAGGCCCCAGAAGGGCCGCTGAAGTTGGCTGGCAATGCAGGCTTGATGGAGATGAGAGGCTGATGGATTTCGGCAAAGGAAAAGTTGTGACTCTGAACTTTGAAAGAATCCCATGGAAGAATTTGGAAATCGTTCTTTTTCATAATCAGCACCTTGGTTTGGGAGAGCAAAGCATGCACCTTATGTAGTCCCTTGCAAACAGAAGCCTGTTTGTTTGTTTTTTAAAAAATAGATTTTAATTAAGTCTCTTAAGGGAAAACATAGTTTCATAACATTTCATAGTCTGTTGCATAATTGTAATGCACCTTTAACAATTCCTCTTCACATTCATATGATCAAAAGGCAGATGTATGTAGTCCATTGCAGTTCACAAATTTTAGTAGATTATTGTGAATATATTATTTGTCTTAATGTCAGTGTACAATAGGTGGTATATATATTGATTAGAAGATAAATTTTTCAGGTAATGTATCCTTGTTTCTGTTTTGAAATACAGTAATTTATTTTAATATTTTAAAATATGTGCCACTGTAATATATTTATCATGTCTTGCTTTAGAGAATTCTACTTATCTCTATAGAAAGTGTTGCTTATTTCTCAATTTAATGAGGGTAAATGTTTAATTTTAATGAAAAGGTATATTCATACATCTGTATGTTGAATATCTCAGTAAGTAATATTAAATGTTTTTGAAAAAAAGCTATTTAAGTAAAGATTTTCTTCTGGATTCTTCATTCAGCACACAACAACACAAGTCCTGAGTAAAAGTCATACTTTTTGTTCTTAAACTTGCTTTGCATAAATAGTATTTTAAAAAAGGAGGAAACTCTCCCATTTAATTAAAATGTATAGACTGGTTGGTATAAAACTTGAGGCTACTTTTTACCTAGAAGTCTTGTAAAATAATTACCTCTTTTTATAAAAATTACCTATTTTGAATTTATTTTATAAAGCTGCTAACATTGATTAGAGCTTTTCCTTTTGCCTATATATTATTGTAACTACAGGAAGTCCTCAACTTACAACTGTTCATTTTAGTGACCGTTCAAAGCACTGAAAAACCAACTTATGACTGTTTTTCACACTTGTGACCATTACAGCATCCCCATGGTCATGTGATCAAAATTCAGATGCTTGGCAACTGACTCATATTTGTGACGATTGCAGTGTCCCAGAGTCATGGGATCACCTTTTGCGACCTTCTAACAAGCGAAATCAAGGAGGAAGCCCGATTAATTTAACAACCATGTCACTAATTTAACAAGCACAGTGATTCACTGAACAGCTGTGACAAGAAAGGTCGAAAAGTGAAGCAAAATTCACTTAACAGATGTCTCACTTAACAACATAAATTTTGGGCTGAATTATGGTTGTATGTTAAGGACTACCTGAGTAGGCTGGGATATGAACGCCCATCCCCCCTTCATGTCCTTTTAATGTAGTGTTGCTTTTAGGATGGCTGCTATGTACAATCTCAGGAAAAGAGGCAGGAGCTACCATGTTCTCTAGCTTGGTGCTAGTTCTCTTTAGCTCTAGATAGTTCTCTGCGGGCTGGCTGGATTTTTTTGGTGGGGGGAGATGGGACGGATGCCTCCTGCAGCACTTTGGCAGCCAAAACGGGGGACATGTCCCCATTTTGGCTGTGAGAGACACGGTGAGCCACCTATTTCTAGGCCACCCCACAGATCATATTTAAGCACCCCATGACTGGATCTGACTTGCGGGCCTTGAGTTTGACACCCCTGTTTTAGAGCCATAACACATCTGAAGGCCGCAATTGAATATTTGCTCTGTGGGTTTCATTTCCTTTGTTTTTAACCAGGCTTAATTAAAAAAAAAAGACATGTCTAGGATTGCAGTGCAAACCTGTCAAAATTGGCGATGTGAAACTTTGAGGAACACAGTAATACACCTGCAGTTCGACCGTTTGAAGTTGAAGGAATAAATCAAGAACTGAGCCTGTTTGCTTAACTGGAGTTAAAAGGATGCAAAATACCCAACAACGATTTGTACCTGAATGGAATGTAAAGTTATAATCAGATTGGACATGCTACAAAGCTTTGTTCTTATGTTTGCATAACATATTGTTCACCTCTGGGATGAAAAGACTTCTAAAGACTTCTACGTGTCAATGAAGAAACACCAGAGAGTTATCTTTGAAGGGAAGAAACATAGTGAGCTAATAGCTTATATACTAACTTTTTGTAGTTAATGTAGAAAAGATTAATACTTAAATCCAGAAAAGACTCTTGTTTATTTTCTCCATATCCTAGACTAAACATAGTTTATCCCTGGGAGAGAAAATGAATGCATTATTGGGGGAGGGGGAATCTTACGCAGAAACATATTTATGTTTGTGCATTTGGGGGTTCATAAATAAGTACTTGCTTTAGAAGGCACAATGATAAAAACTTGGCTGATCAGTACATACTGGATGTAGACACTTAAGTTCGTGTTTTATTTACTCTTTTCTCTTTAAAATATCTATTGGGGATATTTCCAGCCACTGAGAAGTAGAATTGTGGCTTTGGGCCAATGGACATCAATGGGGAGAACAAGTAGGGAGGAATTATGAAGCATGCATTGTGATGAGACCTTTTCATTGGTCATTGCCACATCATAGGTACACAAGGGACACAGGGTGTATTGCAATGTTGAGTTTCCCTTCTTGCCATCGGGATAAAATCTGTAATGGCATGTGGGCATGGCCTTGGGAATCGGGAGGAAGAGCTGCAGACTAGATAACCATCACGCAAAAGATACAGAAGAAAAAGAAGGGACCCTTCCTAGTTTCCGGGAAAGTAAAAGCAAAAAGGGAAAATTTGCAAAAGCTGCGGTCAGATTTGCAAGATTCTCTTACTCCTTACAATAAAAGCAGTCATGGTATGAGCTTGTCTGGGTTATCTTGAAGGACTGGCAAAAACTCAGCTTTTGATGCTGTGGACAGCTTTGCACAGAAAACTCCAGTGATTATAAAACTTTTACTTATAAAGTTTCCCAAAAGTTTCCCAAAACTTTTACTTATAAAGTTTCCCATAGGTGTAAAGAAACAAGACATGTATTAGAAACGACGTTGCTGATATTATATTGCCCCAACTCAAAAGAAACCACCAACGCTTAATGTTGATGTTAAGTATTGACTGCAGGGGGAAAAGCACAAATGTTGGAAAATATCCATTCTGGACCATCAGGCTTATGAAGCAGAAGTAGTTCTAGCTCAGAATTGTTTGTCTCCATTTTGTATTTTGGCATCTCATTGATCTACTCGGTGCAGCAGAAGACCATTGGAGAAACTCTTTTACTCATTGATTGATAACAGTATTGGAGACAAATCAGTAATGAGTATATTTTCTCTACACATTTAAATTAGATATAATTAATACTTAAGGTATAAACATAGTTCAGAGGGTTTAAAAGACATAAATTGGGAAGCTGTGAGAACAACACAATAGCAATAGCTCTTAAAGTTATATACAACTTTCATAGTGCTCTACAGCCCTCTCTAAGTGATTTAGAGTCAGCATATTGCCCCAACAATTCGGCTCATTTTACCAACCTTGGAAGGATGAAGGCTCAGTCAACTTTGAGCCAGTCAGGATCAAACTACTGGCAGTTGGCAGAATTAGCCTGGAATCCCCCATTCTAACCATTGCACCACCACTGCTCTTATAATACTGATGAAGCAAAATCAGTGGCTTGTGAAGCTAAGGGATATAAAATAGCAAGGATTAGCCAAGTTGAGTTGCTGGCCATTTTGTGCCATCACATCCCTAGCACTTTTGAATGTAGCTGTGTAAGCCTGGATGCCACCAAAATGCAGATAACAAAGAGAGTTGTTTGAGTCCTTGAAAGATATATGCAGATCAGCCCGATATGTCTGCCACAGGGAGAGGGATATCCATGGGACCGGGGCATACCATGTGCCTGTCATTTGGACTTTAGCAACTTCATGGGGACTGTCCCCAAATCTACAGAGATGTAGTTAAGTTCCATCTGTCATTCCAGAGGTGTCTACAACAGCAGTGCAGGACACCAGTTCCTCACTGGAGAGTTCCAGTTCTGTGCATAAATGTGACTGGGTTAGTGAAGTTAAAACAGTGGATGATCAGTCTATTGGTCTTGACTGATAGTCAACTTACAAGTAAATTGAAGTAGTCCTCAATTTACATTTAGTGACTGTTCAAAGTTACAACAGCACTGAAAAAAGTGACTTACACACATGTGAAGTTTTTCACACTTCACATGCCCATGGTCACATGATCAAAATTCAGATGCTTGGCTACTGGTTTATATTTATGACAATTGCAATGCCCCAGAATCACGTGATCCTGTTTTGCAATCTCAATGGGGAAACCAGATTAATTTAACAACTGCAGTGATTCACTTAACTGTGGCAAGAAAAGTTGTAAAATGGGGCAAAATTCACTTAACTAATGTTTCACTTAGTAGCATAAATGTTGGGCTCAATGGTGTTCGTAACTCAAGGACTATCTGTATGAGAAAAGTTATATGTTTTATGGTAGGAAGCAGTATATTCCTTGCACAACTTTACATTCCTTATTTGAAAGGAGGGATCAAACATGCGTTTCTTTTGAGAACTCCAGGGTTAAAACGTGGTCTAGGACTGAAATGCCAAACCAGGTAGAGAAAGGGTGTCAAATTCAAGGGTGCTTAGATCTGGCCTGCAGAGCCACCCTGGAAACAGCGAAGAATTGGCCTGCGGTGCCTCTGGCCAGCGAAAATGAGCTCCCAATCTCTGTTTTTGGCTGAGACGGCCTCCTGCAACTCTCTGCCAGCGAAACCAGAGTTCAGGAGGGCCCTCCCAAGTTCCATTTTCGCTGGCAGATGGTTGCATGATGCCATCCCAGCCAAAAATAGAGACTGGGAACCTGTTTTCGCTGGCAGAGCTTGGGCCACCACAGGCACCCCTGACATGAGTGATGTCAGGCTGGCCACGCTCACCCCAGGCGCCTGAAATCAAACACAACCCTGATGGGACCCTCAATGAAATCAAGTTTAACACCTCTGAGGTAGAATCTTTGGCATGAAAGCTCAGTGGGTGACTTGACTTCTGCAAGGTGTGGGGAGAAGGATTGGGGAACATTTTCCCAGATTAATAGGGAACAGGTGCTTTGAGGCACCCACTGAATGCTCTTAAAGGAGTAGCTATAGAGAAAGCCATGTTTTAAGTAAGGTTGGCAAGCGTTGACATATTTCTTGTCACGTATTATATTTTGTTTGCTTTGAGGAATGCATGGGATTGTTCCAGTCTCTAACAACATGCAAAACCTAACTAAGGGTGTTTTTTTCATATATATATTTTTATGTTTAAGTGTTTACAGGAAGCAAGTCTGCAAACAATCTCAAAGGGGATGGTTTAATTCTTCAGTAAAACAGACACTGGGCAGGTATATTCAGTGGATACAAAGACTCTGCCATTTTTTTCTAAATAATAACTGATGTCTTTTTAGCTGATCTCTAATATTTTTACTTTGGGATTAGGTAAACCAAAGGTGGCACCTAGCCTAACCTAACTTTGTTCCTCAACATGTCTGGTGAACTGAGATTTTGTCTATTCAAGGTTGGTTACTTGGGATTACATTTATATCTGTGACAGTTAATTGGCAGGATCAAGTTACCTTCTTTTCGTATTTGCATAGCACAACACTTTCCTTCACTTCATTGGTTAAGCATGTGATGGAAACAGAGTTTAAGCCTTATGCTCAAAACCACCTTAGATACCTGCCCTGAAAGTATTGTGTCTATTCTGAAGTTACCCAAAATGTGCTTTTTAACCATCAATGTATCCTGACACATGAATACTATGTTTGATTACGCCTTGTGCCAAATCAAGTACTTGGCCAGATAATATTTTATTTTATAGGTATTTTTCTTAAAAGATGATATGCATCTATCTAAATGAATGTAATGATGGAAAAAAGGAATACAGTGTGTACAAGTAGAAAACTCTACATTTTTGTTTTTAAAAATCAAGCTCTGTTTACACAACTCAAATTATGAGTTAGAACAAACTACCGGTAGTTCAGAGTCATTTTTTGAAAAAGAAAGTTCTTTATTTATAATTAAAAAATTATAGAAATCAACCATTTTTATAGTTATTGAAAAAGGTATTATTTTGCTCTGAGAATACTGTACAATTGGTTTTTTTTTTTACAAATGCAAGTTTGAATAAATTAGAAATTCTAAACTTTAGCCATCAGTGTGAAGTCATCATTTCTGAATTTTTAAAGAATTTACCTCAAATATTCTTGGAATTACAAAAACTCTCTCCTATCATGCTTCTGCATTCTGAAAATGTAGGGTTAATGGAACAAGTCACTTTTTCATAGGGCTGGTATTTTCAGACAGACTGAATTAGCTTGCAGTTGAGTTATGATGCCGTTAATGTCTTTATGTCTTCAGCAAAATCCAGGGGTGCTTGTAAACCAGGCTTTTCAAGATGAAACTTAACCAATTTAGTCACGTCCTCATTCAGAAATAAATCACCTTGTAGAAATTTACCCTGAAACAAATAAGCAGACAATCACTTAAAAATTTGAAAATAAACAATTATAAACTTTATGGTAACATTCCATATTTTAAGAAACAAATTTCTGAAGAAGTACCTTTTTCCTACGTGCAACTGATGGAATAGAAGGATCAAAAGTCATATCTTTCATACTGTAGACCTCAAAAAGTTCATTAGGCGACCTATGATACATAACGATATATAACTTCCATTATTTCCAAACATTGTCTTAAAATTCAAACACGTTTTGAAAAAAAAAACACAAAGCAATAATAGGCCTTAATAATGAAAGAATCTAGGCCAGAAATCTACAGAGCTCTCTAGACTTAAACCAGAAAGAATATTTGGCCTTTAGATACTGCAATTCCGGCAGTACTGCAATACTACAATTCCGGGGACTGAGATGTAAGGTAATTTCTGAAAATCTTTTATTTCCCACTAAGGGTGAGAATGATATTCAGTGGGATAAAATATTGTTTTCTTCTGGAAATTAATATAGAAAACATAACTTTTGATGACCAGCCATTGGTCACAACAGCCACCCAAAGCTTGCAGGACACTAAAGGTAGTATCCCACTGAATATCATTTGTTGCTAAAAGTGATGCTGGCTTGTTTGTGGACACTGCACAGAATGTTCTCTCACCTCCGCCCAAGGTCGTGCCCAAGAGCTTCTGATCCTTCAGCTGGAGCTCCTGCCAAGAGATGAGCTGCAAATTTCTGAACAACTGGATGATAGTGTCTCTGAAAACAGGAGAATGAGAATGAGACATTTCACACTTTCCTGTATCAGTGCACGTAACCCTTTCATTCATTTCTCTGAAGAGCTCATCATAAACATTATTTAACTGTTAAAAGCAACTGATGAAAACAATAAGGCTAGGTAATCTTAAACCACTGTTCAACCTAAATAAATTATTTGGCCAATGTAATCTGAAAACGGGCAATTGTTGAAAAATAACAAAGCAGCCAGTTTTAATTTTAAATTTTTTTAAAAAGACTGGTGGAATGGAGTAAAAAATATATGTAAACTAATCAGGATTAGGAAAACTAAAAAACATTATTACTTGAGTGTTCATATTAAAGGTTGAAAATAGTACATAAAGTTCCTAAACTCATTCCTAGGCATTCTAGTTTAGGAGGAAAATAATACTCTTCAGAAGGAAAGAAAAGAGGATTACTACATCAGAAATCCAGAACAAAGCTACAAAATGTAAGCCTCCGTGGTTCTCACCAAGAGGGAATGCAACTCCCAGAGGGACGAGTTCTGAGCATTACAGTATTCTGGCTGATCCAGTTCAGGCAAGTAAAGACCACTCCCCTGTGATTCATTGTCTAAAAGAAGGTCCGTCTTTGGGAAAATCTGTAAAGAAGTTTGGAGGAAAAAGTATCTCACAAAAAAATTACAATATGCTATGTTTATCTCAAAGAATGTTTCCCCCAAATGAGTACTTAATACTTAATACAGAATTTCTATTGTACATATGGCCCACAGCAAGACTATCCAACGTTGGCAAGTTTAAGACTTGGGGACTTCAACTCCCAGAATTCCCCAGCCAGCCATGAATTCTGGAAGTTGAAATCCACAGGTCTTAAAGTTGTCCAGATTGGATACCCCTGGTCTACTGTATGTTAGCTATTGAAATAGTTTCTTCTACCTCATAAAGCCTAAAATAGCTTGAATTATTTTGTACATTGCAGGGTTATTTATTTATATTTTATCAATACAAAACATTGTGCACCTTTCGTATTGCATACGAAAATGCAATAAATAAGAACATGAAATTACAATTTAAAGCAGACCCACCATCTTATCAACTGCAGCTATTAAAGTATACTAAACTCAATTTATAACTGGTAATGTATTTTGCCTTTTGGTGACATGGGTGGCTATATAAATTTATTTATTTATTTTATTT
>JAEANM010022764.1:0-11526 GCA_017656035.1 Myanophis thanlyinensis
CACACAAACACAGATAAATACATACATTTTCCTCCTGCTGCTTTATATGATTATACCTTAACAGATCAAAATATATTTGAGGAGGAAATGAATATTTCTACTTAGCAAATATATGGGGAGCATTAAGAGTTCCTTCCAGAGAATCATATTGCACCACAAACCAGTTGGAATACAAATCAGATTAACACACTCACCCAATGCCTCACTTATTTTACTTCCTGGTATTTTTAATCCATAGGTTTAGAAGGCAGGAGATGTGGCAGGAAGTTTATTTCAAAATGTAGATTTCCAGAAAAGCATAATGGGCTATATTGGCCTGAAGAATAAACCATTTTTATGGTTGTAGAATGACTTGGAGATTTGAATCCTAGCGAGAAGTTACTGCAGGGCATGAGGCATCTATTCACTTCCTAGATCAGATGTTTTGCCCACTTTTGGTAGCATTTATTAACTTATTGCAGTTTCAGGTAATACACAATACTGAATGAGGTTTTTGGGGTTTATTTTTGTCCTACACAAAAGGGAAAGGAAATTCCAGTTCTGGTACAAAATATGGTATCTTGCAGATACCAACCTAACCAATCCTTGAAAAGTACCTTGCAGAGATAGATCTTAATACATCAGCAAGACTACTTGGGAACATCAAGCAATCTGATTCTAAGCAGTTTACATTTTTGTAGGATAAGAACAATGCTCTGAATACTCTTCTCATTACCTCTACCCAGTGGTGGAATTCAATTTTTTTTACTACTGGTTCTAAGGGTGTGGCTTGGTGGATATGGCTGGGGGGGGGGTTCATATAACTGGGTGGGCAGTTTCGGTAAGCAGGGCAATAAAGAAACAACATCAGAATGTTTCTTTCCTGCCTTCCCTACAGGATTAACCCTGTAAAGTGGAAAAAACCCAAAAGGAGATTTCTTCTAACAACCGGTTCTCCGAACTGCTTAGAAAATTTACTATCAGTAAATTTCGGAGTTCTATCAGCAGTTTGGAGAACCTGCTGAATTTCATCTCTGCTTCTACCTATATATGTCAGCTAAGGAATACTGGGAGTTGAAGCCCATACTTCTTAAAATTGCCAAGATTGAGAAACACTGTGCTAAATTATTACTGTGGCTTAAGTTCTATTTGTTTCAATAAGTATGACAGCATTTAACTCAGATAATCTTCATATGTGATCAGACCAGGATATTGTGGGCTCATGTGTCAGAACAGTATAATGCTGTGTTGCTAATCAGCCCTATTTGTCTGCAATAGGGAAAACGAATGTAGTTTATTTTGAATGGAATAGTGGTTTCCCTTGTGTTCTTTGCTTGGTCAAGGTGGGATTTATTTATCTTCAAATAAACGGAGCAAGTTGAAAAAATCATGGGAGTATCTGGATGATCCAATGCATAGACATCGATGGTCATGAATGCTATTATCACATACATTTTTTTCCTATCTTTTGGATTTTGAGAGTTAATGCAAAACTCAAACTGAATTCTGCCTATTCAGAATTGTGTTTTTGGAAACTCAGAGCAAATTCAGATGTAATGAAACAAAAGTTTCACAAATTTTCCTTGTGCTGTTTGCTTTTTTAGGGACTATACATTTTATCCTATCAGACAAATATCTGTATATTACTCTGTTTTAACTCAGTTACCATAGTGGGGAATTTGTAAGGTGCTCAGAGAACACTGAAATCACATCAGACAAGGAATAAAAGATGGGATTGGAATCAGGAATGACACCAAGTCATCTTGTGTGTATTTCTCTCTTGCAAATTAGAATCACTCAAATACCTTGCAGAATTTTTTCTGAAGTTCAGATTTAACAACGTAAGAGTTGCCAGTTATTAATACAGAAAGCTCACAGATTCTCATCACAAGTGTGTCCCAATGAAAAGAATTAAAATGTTCATTTTATGAACATATCCTGTCCAACGTTAGCTCAACAGGATAAGATATGTGATTACAAGAACTGTACCATATATACCTCTGCTGGTTGTGAAATTGCTTATATTGACCAACATCCTAAATGCTGCCAGAGATATCCTGCTCCTACACAGCTTAGTCCTTAATTTTCAAAAAGTTTAAATCTGTTCAAAAGTTATTATATCAAAAAGGCCAGAGGGGAGTAGAGGTAGTATATCCCACAGATATTCAGAAATTCTCAGGGCTCATAAACTAATCTGGTTCCTTTTGAGGAAAAACAAGCTAAATTTGCTGTAGGCAACCAAATCAAGTATTGGCAATAGCAACATTGAAAAGCAGTCTTCCCAAGGGACAAACATATCCCGTTTCTACGACTATCAGCCACTAGTCCCAAGATGGCCATTCTTAAACAAAGAATTTTAAACCAGTGACTCCTTGAAAGAGATGATCTTCACTTCATGAAGATAATTGTTTGGACAATTATTCATATTTTAGTTCATAAATGCAAATTCCATTGTCACTCAACAGTTATTCTGCAAAAAGCAACTGCTGTTTTCTTTTGACTTCACTGATCATATTTGCACTCCTACATGATTCAGGATATGGGAATGCAGGCATTTATGTAGAGTCACAGAAGCTGTAGTCCAGCATATCAAGGACTGGCTGGTAATCAAGTGAATTATTTTTGGTACAAGCCATCTTCAAAAGTCACAAGATTCCTGGGCACAAACCAGTATCAAAAATAAGAGGTTCAAATTCAGTGGTGGAATTCAATTTTTTTTTACCACCGGTTCTGTTGGCATGGCTTGATGGGTGTGGCTGGGGGTGTGTGTCATGTGACTGGATGGGCAGTTTCTGTAAACAGGGCAATAAATATTAGGCTAAAAACAACACCAGAATGTTTTTTTTCCCCTGCCTTCCTTACAGGATTAACTCTGTAAAGTTGAAAAAAACAAAAGGAGATTTCTTCTAACAACTGGTTCTCCGAACTGTTTACAAAATTTACTACCTGTTTTAGTGAACCTGATAGAACCTGCTGAACTTCACCTCTGTTCAAATTGTAGATTTTATTTAAGTGTAGGGAAAACCTTCCAACAGTAGAACACTCTATCAATTGAGGTTTTTGGCAGTCCATCCCTGGAGAATTATATAAAACTGTATTTTAAAAAGGGCAGCCATTCTTAAAATACTTAAACTGGTTTTGTACACTTTACAGAGAGTTGGACTAGCCCATACTGTCCCAGCCTTAGCAACTGTAAGACATGTGGACTTCAACTCCCAGAATTCTCTAGCTAAGGTGGGTGGGGAATTCTGGGACCTGAACTTCACATATCTTAAACTTGTCAAGATTGGAATGCATTGGCATAGCCAATTCATCCGGTCCCTTCCAGCTCTACAGTTCTTGGTTCTTTATTATTTCAAATGTCTTGCCATAAAATTATTAATCTCCTGGGACTGAAACCTAAAGAAGGTGGGGGGAACTGTGCTAGGACAGGGAAAGAAAGATTGATGATTGACTTGTCCAGAAAGCTACTGTTTCTTGGTTAACTTTTCCCTCCGGTGTCACTCTGCTGCTCTACGGAACGGGCTCAGACGGGCAGCTGCTAATCTCTTTTGAGTGGCGTCATTTTAATAGGCATCCAGCTGAGGGCTTCTTAGGAACCAGAGTCCTGATGCCTACCTGCCTCCTCGGGAGGACTCAATAATTCAGGCGGCAGCTGGCAAGAGACGAAGCTTCCCTCTCCTCCCCTCCTCTCCCCACTCCTGCCGCCTCCTCTTCGCCTGCCCTCCCATCGCTACCTCCAGCCTCCCCTAACGCAGTCATGAAGGAGAGTTGAGCTCTGCAACCTTCAGTTGCTTTTGCAGCGCAGGAAGTTGGCACCGGGCAGTTCTTGCTGCTAAGGGGATCCTGGGGGGACTGAAAAGAGGCAAAGGCAAAGGGAGGGGATCCGGAGGGAGAGCTTTTCTTGTAGGAAGTAGGAGGCTGCCTGACTCCCGGACTTCGTGATGGACCCCAAGGAGCGCAAGAAAATCCAGTTTTCGGTACCTGCACCGCCCAGCCAGCTGGATCCCCGTGCAGTGGAAATGGTAAGGAAGGAGCAATGGGAGTGGGGGGGTGGGGCAGTGAAGGAAGGGATTCGAGGCATGGAAAGAAGTTGAGAAAGTATCAGTGGTCAATCTTCCTTTCCTTTCCCTTCTTTCTGAGGAGTTTCTTCTCTGAAGTCCGTTTATTAGGCATAAAAGTACATCCAGTGCATTGACTGCTATTTAAATACAAACTTACACACATGGGCACTTAGGTGACTTAGCAATGCTTAGAATCAGACTAAAATCATTGGGGTTTCAATTAAAGTTACCAACTGTGAATTTCCAAAGCATTTGCCCACAGAGGAAAAACAAGATCTCCAGAAACTGCTTTAGACTTACTTCCAAATCATCCCTTTATGTTCTCAAATAGGTAAGATTTATATAAGATGATTATTAAAACCATACATGTTTCCTATAAATAATGCCTGTTTCTGCTTAATTTTCTTTTATACCAAACTCTGAATATTCTTGTTTATTTTCCAGTTACTGGTAGTTTTATTATATTTTTTAACTTTTAGTAAGTCATTTTGGGAAGCTTTTTTCCCAGGGGTATATAAGATTGTAAATGCAGCCAGGTAAATAGATAATTCATTGCTTAATACTTATTACATTTCTTAACACCAAATGGGTCTTCATATTTGTGAGCACTGGAATATATAAAGACACAAAAAGATAATTCTGTGTATACATGTCAGAAAACTTCCATGAACCCAGAGAATTGGGGGGGGGGTGAATACAGTACTCCTTTCTTTTATAATAGTACATATAATTCATAAACTGTATAGGTCTAAATTGTTCACAACTGGATGCACGATCTTTTCTTATGGATGTGCAGAGACAAATTTATAGTAATTTCGTACAGTCAATCATCTAAAGTCTGCACCTGCTCAAACTTTTTTTTACACAGTTAGAAACCTCTTATATGCAAATTCTCACATCTGATGCAGACTCTTAGCTTTTCACACTTGCTAATGTTATCTCTATGTTCCTGAATAGATTTTCACACCAAGTGGTGAAAAATGTCTTGAAAAAATTGGTTCAGTTCTTTTGTTATAAATGCATAATTCCTAACTCCTCAACCTGATAATCTCAATATTAGATTAAATCTCCACCATGTCCCAGTCATCATTGAATAAGTTGCTATATCAGAAATTTGCTTTCTGGTGAAATTGCTATATAAAAATATGGATAATAAGAAAGATATATTGCGACCAATGCCCAGGGACCACAATTCAGTTTTGAGGGTCTTTGGGGCCCTGACCTCCCCATAAGAAACAGGTGATTTCTTAATTTGGTCATGGATCTGCAACCAAGGTTACTCCTCTGCAAAAACATAAATAACTTGTAACATTTTGGGTTCTATAGAATTAAAATAGTAGATTTTGCATATTAGAAGGACAATAGAATCTAAGGTTTCTTTTTAGGGACATAGTGAATTCGTGCTTTATCATTGGCTATCAGGCAAATAATATCATTATGTTGTCTATGGAACTAACTATTCATACACTCACAGATCTACCATAATCGTGACATCACACTAGCTTAACTTTACCTGTTAAAACTAGATTTAAACATTGTGCTAAAGTATAAACCAGGGTTACAAAGCTGGGTTCAAATTAAGCTAACCCACCCACCCCATCCATTTTATGACTGAGTGCAATATGTAATTCCACAGAGAGAAAGGAGGGTAGGATGGTAGAAGATGCTAATGATGTGAAAAAATCCAGGTATGATAATGTATCTGTACCCAATCAATAAAGGCTGATCATATATTATCCCTCACTGATAAATACATATACATAGGAACATAGGGGCAAGGATGTCACATTTGTAAAGAATGAGATAAAAAGACCACACAATGTCAAAATGCTTTATTTTTTTTATTTGAAGGCCTGACAGTTTGATCTTCTCTCTCTCTAGTTTTGGTACATATACTGTTTAAGGTGAAGAGTCAAAAGATAGCTAAAATAGATTTAATATCTAGGGCAAATAAGATTCAGTGCTCTACTCAAAATGATCTGGTAGTTGTGTTCATGTCAATATGCTAAACTTGGTTACTAAATTAGCTTATTGTCCAGCTCACTGAACCATAAACTCACCAAGCAGGATAGTTTTGTAGAACATAGTAAAATAGACAATAAAAACCCAAACTCTTAAATACACAAGATTAAAAATAATAAAGCTTAGTAGAGTGTATAAATTCCATCACTAGGTCTGTATCTGACTTCTTTAAGTGGGTTTATTTATTCTTTATTTAATTTCTATATCTATCTATCTATCTATCTATCTCAATCAGTGATTACAATTCAAAAATATACTGCAATTGAAACAAAAACACATTATAATAAAAACAGTATACATAGCAGCTGAAATAATTTGTTGTGTGAACATGAGGCAATTGTAGGGGAATATTTGGTTCCAGGTTTACCAAGTGTTTTCAAAACAGACTCTGTCATTTAAATGAGTTTGAGGCCAGAACAACCGAAATCTCTCCCCCATATCCTCTTTGATGTTTCTTAGTCAAGGTTTGTCTTAAAACTCTTTCTGGATAAGAAAGACTTTATGCCCCCTCACATTTCCAGGGAGCAAATCATAGGTGCTTGTTCAAGATAAATCTGAGAAGAGCAAGAACAGGTAGACTGATCTGGAAATGCAGAGTACAGAGATCTATATATATTGCCAGGTAGGTATGTCTGGCAGGAGGGAGTCAATAGTTGCCTCACAAATGCTTACAAGGACACAGGTCACTCATTCCCTCTTCAGAGTCCTGGCTATCAAAATATGGCATCAGTGTGAAATTCCCCAAATTTGATCTCCAACATCTTCCACTGAAAGAATTTGATGGTAGCCTTTCATATTTAACATCTGCCTGAAAACAGATTTTATTGGGATAAAATAAGACCAGGCAAATATTGGGGTTTTTGAAAACTTGTCAGGAACACTTGTAAAATGGCTGCCATAAAAGCAATTTGTCTATACACAGCCTATTTGCATTAGGAGGAATGGCCTATAATAACCATTTATATAAGACAACCCTTTGGCATCTATTCCAGCCCTCCAGGACACATCCTACCATCCATGGTTTACTTTTTGTTTGGATAAATGGGTATAATTAAAAATAAAGCACTGGACTGTGCTGGGATTTTGTTTCAACATTGCATCTCTTTAGCCCTTTCTCAATTCAAAAGAAAAGGGAGTTTGACAGTACCAAACACAAAACAACTTTCAGTTGTCTATCTGAATAGTCAGTGGTCTGCCTTGTATAAGCCACTTTGCTTTCCATTTGAATCTAAATAAATTGTGACCTGAATAAATTGTCTCATGAACTGTATATGAGTAGGACCCTCAGCTCCCATATCAGGTCCAAGACATATAGTACATTAAGTTTACAGCCATTGTAGATACTATAGATTTCCCCTTCAGGGGGTGCTGAGTTACAGATTCCCCTTACTTCCAGATACCAAAGTGCAGATGAATAGAATTACAATTTACAAATCTGAAGAACCCTAGTTTGGAGAAGTTAGTCTGTGGAGTAGTGTAGCTAAAGTCCTAGGCCTGTGATGGTGAACCTATTGCATGGGTGCCACAGGTGGCACACAGCACCATCTTGCTAGGCACATAAGCTGTCGGCCAACTTACCTCCAGCTGAGCATGCTCATGAGATTGCACATGCACGCATGCGGTGCATGCAGATGGTGCGATTGCACATGCAGCACATGTGGAGCCACATGCAAGTGCAGATGGCATGTGCAAAGCACGTACTTTTTGGCACTTGATAAGTAAAAGGTTCACCACCACTGTTCTAGGCTGTTCTACCACCCTCCATATCCCTCCATATCTTTCCATAAGTGGAGTAGAATCAACAACAGAAAGATACTAACAGTGGAATTATAAGTCTTTTTCTGATTCTCACACACCATGTTTTCCTCCTATCTGGACAGCTAATGAGATCAGCAAGTCAGATCCTCTGGCATAAAAGGGATATCCTTAATCCAACTACTGTATGCAGCTACTGGATGCTTCCCCCAATACTGCAGGCTATGACTGTGTGTTCAAGGCATGAATATGGCACAAGGAGTTATAGCCATAGAATTTGGGCAATGCGAACCATAGACTCCTTTTTTTTTGGTGATGTCTGATGTTCCCAGTTGAATGCAAAGGCACCCTAAAAGCAACATCTTAATTGTGCCCCACAAGATGTAAGATTTTTGGAACAATTCTGGACAGTTGATTTCAGTACAGGAAAGTGTTACCAATCACAGATTCCAAACAATCTACACAGGCATCTGTTATTCATTTCTCCTGGAATAACAATCGGGATGGAGAAGTCATAACTGTAGCCCCAAAATATTCATTGACTTCCCCCACATTTCTCCCATCTCTTTTGAGAAGTAAAACAAAACTTCTATTTGATTTCTCTTCTAGATCCGCCGTCGGAGACCAACCCCAGCTTTGCTTTTCCAGCTTTCTGAAACTTCCTCCCCTGGTGAGTCATGACTTTTCATAATCAAACCAGAAGAAAGGGATGGAGGCTTGGGTATGAGGAGTAAAGTTACAACAATATGCATACATACACTGAGCTCCTGTACCAGGTTAGAATGTTAGCCCATTTAGCATACTGCTGGGGAATTCTAGGAGTTGAAATCCATGCATTTTAAAGTTGACAAGTTTGAAAAATATTGATCTAGAGTATTCTTGTCACTTCTGGATTGGCTTGCACCCAGAAACTTATGCATGGGTTTTTCTTGTCCAGCAATGATCCTGAAAACTCTTTACCAGAAGATGTCAGAACAATGTTGAAAAGAAATGTGAAACTATTTTTTAAATCAAATGCTTATTTCCAGTATCTTTATGAGAGAAGCTAAATTCAATTCTTTCAACTCTAGATTTTGATATTTTCTTCTGGAATTACTGCATTTACAAAGAACATTTAAAAGTATCTTATTTATCAGCAACATGTACAATTTATATGTAAAATTAGTTAATGCTCTTAGTCCTGTATGGAATAAAGTTATAGAAAAAGGATTGGCAGTGTCAGGGAGAGGAGTAAAAAGAAGAATTAGGCTAGAATCCTTACATAGCCACAAACAAACTAAATCTAACCCTCCTTGTGTGCTATTGACCCTTATCTAACTATAATCAGGTGCTGGCCAGTAGTTAAGAATATTCACGCACATAGGCTTTTAGCAAAAAATCAATTAAATTGAATCTTCAGGCATGGATCTGGTTTTATCCACCTGTCAAATGTGTCATAAATGGAAACTGTACATTTCTGAAAATTATTTCATAGGTTGCAAATGTAAAGTGATCTAAGATTCCACTCCTTTCACTAGTTCAGTAAGGGGCATATTTGCATGTGTCCCTGGCTTGTGAGTAGGTACACAGAGCTTATTTAGCAAAGCCTAGCGTGAAATTGAAACATGGGGGCTTGGCTTTGTCTGCCTGAAATAAACAGGGAACAAAGCTGTGGCTCCATTTAGTTTTTAATGGCTTCATTCTCTGGCTTCTTCTAGGCAGGCAAAGCCAGAATCCTGCATTTGTCAATGTGCTAACTTGGTTAACAGGCTATAGAGAAGCCAGCATGAACATAAGAAGAGCCCCCTTGGATCAGGCTATAGATCACCTTGTCCAGCGCTTTATGTCAAATATTATAATTGCCCATTGGATTCATTTTGGAATGATTCTCCTTATGTTGCTTTGCAGCAACCAATATTTCAGACATGCTAACTGTAATTCAGGTTGTTGTAAATAGCCACCAGTATTACTGCTAGTGGCTATTAATCGGAAGGAGTCTGATAGAAACCTTTTCAGATTAATACATTTTATTAAGAAGCAAAAGCTTTTCTGAACCACAGCTCACTTAACCAGATCCATTGAGGGGCTAAATGGGTGTAGGATTTAAATTGGGATGCATTGGAGGGCAATAAAAGGGGGAAGGTAAGTGGTTATGCATATGCAGGTTACATGCAGGACATATTATAAATACATTATCAAGTGTCAGTTATAAAGTGTTAAAAGTCCATTGTATTTCTTAAATTCTTCTGAGATGTCTTCAAATCCTTTAATGTATGCGAGTTCAGCAGTTTCTTGCGCAATTATCTTGGTGAAGTTTTCTTGCTCCAGAACAGCTACTTTGAACATTTACTACTAGCCATTGGTGGCCTGGAAAACCATTTAGTTCCTATTAAAAAAATACCCAGATAGTTGGCATTATCAAAGCTGTTAGCAGCTATTCCATAGCTTCACTATGTACAATATAAATTCCTGCATTTCCTTTGCTTGATCCTGAATCTTGCAATATTTAGTGGGAGTAGATGATCTTGGGTTCCAAACTGATTGTACGGAAGTACTTCTCTTTTCACATTATTTGTGGCATACATAATTTTATATATGTCTCCAGTTAGCCTCCTTTTTTTTTTCTAGGCTAAAAGACCTTTCATTGCTGTTTTTCAATATAGACCTTTCATTGCTGTCTTTCAATATAGGACAGTTGCTCCAGTCCCATAATCATTTTGGCTGCTCTTTTTTGCACCTCCCATTCTAAAATCTTCTGCAGGTAGTTCTTGCCTTATAACCGTTCACTTTGCGACCGAAATTACAAAAGCACTGAAAAAAGTGACTTACCACCAGTCCTCACACTTATAACTGTTGCAGCATTACCCACATCACATGATCAAAATTCAGGCACTCGGTAACTGCCATATAATTATAATAGCCACCGCTATCCTGGAGTCATGTGATTGCCATTTGTGACCTTCCCAGCTGGCTTCCATCAAGTTAATGGGGGAAACTCGATTCACTTAATGACCACATGAAGTTCTTAACAATGCAGTGATTTGCTTTAAAATGGTGGCAGAAAAGGCTGTAAAATCAGGAGTTTAAATCATTTAACTACCACTTTGCTTAGCAATGGAGATTCTGGTCCCAATTGTAGTCATAACTTGAGGTCTACTTGTATTTGAAGTGAGATCAGAGTTTCACACAGGGAATTTACTGTATTTTTCCCACACAGCATTTGATATTAGCATTTCTATTTTAACTCCCTTTCTAATCATCTCCTGGGATTTGTCCCTCTTTGTTTTAACACTTACACACAAATTACATTTTTCATTTTGCTGTCCGCCATTCCTACAAGAAGACTCCCTTCCTGATTATTCATTGCCAATTCAGAACCTTTTGTGCCAGTGTGCATGATTTTATATTGTTTAAGTGTCTGTTTGTCCCGTCACTAATTTTATTGCTTAGCATCATGACAAGCAAGAAGAGTCTTGGATTCATGTTCTTTATTTGCATTTAGCTAAATGTGTTGTGCAAAGCCAGCCATAACTTTGGCTTTAGCTCACTGTGATTCTAGTAACAGTGATTTTCTACTAGATAGCCCTTTGGGAGTCAATGGGATTTACATTTATTTTAAATATGTTCCTGCTGCCAAACCTAGGCCAAAGAGCAGGGGCGTAGCCAGAGGGGTAGCCAGGGTGGCCAGTGCCACCTCTAAAAATGTCCTTGCCACCCCTGTTGCCAC
>JAEANM010022765.1:0-11526 GCA_017656035.1 Myanophis thanlyinensis
TCCTACCTTAACTTACCCGCGGTTGCATAAGCATTTCACTGCATATCGTACCATGTATGTGACCAATAAATTTGAAAATTAAAATTGACTTTAAATTGTATCATAACGATAAGTATTTGGAGCTGCTGCTTACCTACTTCCTTCTCTGTAGTGTAATGGCTTCCCTGCCTGAGTTCAACTCTGCAGCCAACTTAGTGATGACTTAAGACTTCATAAGGAACTTCACACAGGTTTTCAACTTATCCCCTCTCAAAACAGTCCCAAACTGAATTGATGTACAATTTGATTACCATCTTGGATTCATGGCTTCTGATCAAGGAACAGGTGCAGCCATGGCTACAGAGGCGTTTACACAAATTCATTTTGTGTGTCAACTGTGCCTCTTTCTAGATGAGGAAATTCTGATTATGGTTGACCATATCCTGGTCATTTCTCCTTAGGATTCCTACAATATACTATATGTGAGTTTGCCCTTGAAAACCATGCAGAAACTTCAACTGGTCCAAAATCCAGCAGCATATGAATTCTGGAGGGACCATGGTTATTAGGAGCTGCATTAACTTCCAGGTTTTTTCCAGGTGTAATTCAAAGCTATGATTAACACTAAAGCATAATTCAGGGCCAGATTATTTGTGCGACCACATATTTCTAAGGATATACAATATACTTGTCCCATCAAGTCGGATAGGGTAGGCATCCTCTAGGGACTGTATACAAAATAATGCCATCTGAGGGGACCTAGAAACCAAGGCTTTTCTATAGTGGCTATTCCTACTTGGATAGATTAGCCTCTCCCTGGATTTTTTGATAGTCATTAAGATCTAGCATTTCCTTCAGGTTTTAGGCCAATATTTTATAAATGTTTCAGATTTTTTAATTTTGTGTATTTTATTATTTTTATATTTGACTGCTAATTACCTATGGTTACATGATATTATTTGTGACATTATGTGGAATATTACTATGGGTGGCTATGTAATTTTTTAAAAAATGTAATCAGATAAAAAGCAGAACATAAACTAAATAAATGTATTATCTTCAAGCAAGATTCGTGTTAACCACTTATTCCTGTAACTATATATCCATTATAACTATACTTCCTGTATATTAGGAAATGAGACTTAGCTGCAAACACTGGAACATCACAAGACATCCTTGTAGTAATTAAAATGGACAGATTTGGAGGTCATGTGAATTGCCATACTGCTTGTTTAGAACTAAGCTGGAGTTTTAATGAATTTTAACTTGTATGTATATACTGAACTAAGACGTAATTAGGATTGATATTGAGTGATTGCTATATGCAGTACAATGCCTTAAAGAAAATAAAAAAAACAAGTCCCTAAAAGAAACATCAAATCAAGAGGGGGTACATCATTCGAAGCCATTTATTTAATTTGTGATGGATACTCTCATTTGTTTCACAAGGAAGACCGTAACACTTATTTTCACTGTAGCTGTGAAGTGTTTAATTAACCCTTGCCAAGGGTAGAATGATCAATATGTCCTTTGTAAACACAGTGGGGCATGAAGCCAAATGTATGTTTCTCATGCCTCTAAACAGACATTATTTAGCTTAGAACAATACATTTACAGATAATTGAATTTGATCTGTACCAGTCGTGCTCTCTCTCCCCCCCTCTTGCTTCCCACTTGCCCCATATCCAAGGTTTGTTTTTTTCTAATAATCTATGCAAGGGCTCAGCTACGGTTGCTTTATGGGGCAAGAACATACTGTAAAAATTTAAGATTCCCAAGAATAATTGTAGCTCGGCTTGATTTGTCAGTGTGGGGGCTTCCTTAATGGCCTTTACTTTGCTTTCTATGGGGTGTATGTTTGCAGCATCTATAAGATAGCTCAAGAACTCGACTTGGTTGTCCCCTATCTTGCACTTCTCTCGCTTCAATTTTATCCCTGTAAATCCTGTAATTTCCTGAAAACATCTCTTAGGTGATTAATCAGCTCCGTTTTTGAGGATGCTGACACCAGGATGTTGTCAAAGTAAGGGATGATGCCCAGCATGCCTGCCAATAATTGTTCCATTAAAATTTGGAACAAGCCCGGGGCAACACATACACCAAATTGCAACCAGTGACATTTGAATGCCCCGCGATGTGTAACTATAGTTTGTGCTTCAGCAGATTCTTTACGAACTTGAAGTTGTTGGTAGGCTTGTGCCAAGTCCAACTTCGCAAATATATTCCCTTTTCCTAATTGATGGAGCAAGTGTTGCACAATTGGAACTGGATAGGCACTTTGCTGCATTGCCTTATTTATAGTGCACTTATAATTGGCACAAATATGGACCGAGCCATCCACTTTCACTGGAGTCACTACTAGCGTCTCCTACCTGGCATGATCTACAAGTTCTAGGATGCCTTATGCCAACAATTTATCTAATTGTTGGTCAATATTATCTTTAAGAGCAAATGGTACTCCATACAGTTTCAACCTTATTGGGGCTATTTGGGGGTCTAGGCTGAATGATATGAGGGTTCCCCTATACTTGCCCAGCTCCTCCGCAAACAGTTCTGCAAACTCGGCCACCAATTGGTTGAATCCATCCAATGTTGTTGTGCAGACATCGCTGAGATGGAGACCCAAGGTTCAGAACCATTTTGGACCCAGTAGACTTGGCAATCTGCCCTCTACCACAGTCAACTCTAGGGTCCCTCTGAATCTTTGAATTGGACTTGCACGCTCTTCCTGTCCATCACAGGGATGTGGTTTCCTTGGTAATCAGTGATCACAATCATCTGAGTTTGGAGCTGATAGCACTTTAGGTTAGAGATGCTTTTTTTTAAGTGCCGCCCAGGATACTATTGTGAGGGTAGACCCAGTATCTACTTCCGTTCGACAGGGCTGACCTTCTATTTTTACAGTCACCCTAATCTTTTTTACTTATTTTTGGTCAGACAGATGTTTGTATTAGTTTTCTGCTTCAGTTTGCCTTCTGGTCTCCTCCGAGGTGTCCAGTTGCTGGAATTCTTTGGTTCTGGCCCCTGAGTCTGTGCCCTCATTTGGGAATTGATTGGTTGGCTTGCATGACAGACCCAGGCAAGGTGTCGCTTTTGCTCACAATGGCGACAGATCGTTTCCTTGAAATGGCATGATGCCCAGGGGTGATTGCCCCCACACCCCACACAGATTACGCATTGGGACTATGGCTACTGTGGGATTCTATACAGCAGACATCATCTTCTTCGCTCTGGTCACCCTCCTCCTCTGTTTCTGCATGGTGCACAGCTGCTGTCACTTTTGATTTTAGCGGGCTCTCGCTGTGAAACACTGGCACAGCTTGCCTCAGCAATACTGCCAATTGTTGAGAGCTTTCTGCAGCTCTAGCAATGTCCACAGCCACCTTCCAGGTTAGATTGGGCTTTGCTAAGAGTTTCTGCTGTAACTGCAGGTCTTTCACTCCACAGACCAGCTGGTCTACGAAACGTTCTTCCAGGTTTCGTAATTTGCAGTCTTGGGATACCTCATGAAGCTGAGCCACACATTCATTAATCATCTCGCCTTCCCTCTGCGATCTCTGATTAAATTTGTGCCTCAGCACTGTTCGTGGGGGAGCTGGCAAGTAATGGGACTTCAGCATGTCCTGCAGTTGGGGCCATGGGACTGTGTCATTGGCCATTGGAGTGGCTAGAGCCTTGGCCAAACAAAATACTCGGTCCCCACAATAATTTAAAAACAGTGGTCGGATCCGCTCCTCACTCAATTCTCGCAAATCATTAGCTACCAAGAAACAGCGAAACTTTTCCATGTATGATTCCCAATCCTCTCTTGAGGGATCGAACGGTGGAAAGGACGCATGAGAATTCATTTCTGCTTGTGACTGGAATCCTTCTCTTAATATCCCAGTCGGTTGTTAAGCCACTTGATGTCACCTAGAATCCCACCTTCGTCACCAGTATTAGATAGGATGATTCATGAGGCAACGACGTGGCTCAGAAGAATGCTTTATTTCAAACTGCAGTTAAGCACAGTAAAGAAACAACCAGCAACTTTGTTTGACAGCTCCGCCTATTTATACAGGAGCTGTCAAACATCTTAACCAATCAGGAGCCTCAGCTTAAACATTAGAATGATATCAGCAGAAGCACCAGCCTGGTTGCAAGAATATCTCCCAGAACATTCAGAGACCTGTTTGCTTCTGAAGTGTGGCTGATTATTTTAACAAATCCCCAAACCCTGCTAAGAAAGGAAAATAAAAGAACTGTAAATCTCTAGAAGAAATAAAATTAGGATGTGGAAATCAAACAAATATTCCTCTCCGTTCCCCTTTCCCTGATGTTGTTTTCTTACATCTCAATGAAAACATACCATAGAAATTCAGGAAAAAGAAAGAAATGAACACAACTGTTCTCTTTTAATGAAGGCTTAATAACAAAACAATCCATTTGCTTTTGTTTCTTAAAATTTATAATACTTAGGTAATTGATAAATTTATGGGCTACCCAACTCTAATAAAACTGGTTAACTTAACATATAAAACAGCAACAAAAAAATGAAATAAAATTTCAAACCATAGTGTGATCCTTGGTATCAACAGCCATGTTTATGTATTTGTAACTACTGGTTATGGTTTAAAAAGTAGGAGGGATACAGAACACTATTTCCAAAAAGAAGCAATTAAATTCTAATGGTCATAATGTTCAAATTATAATGGGCATAGTCATACAGTGCACTAAGTCCACTGGTTAAATTGGATTAGCGAGATATATAAAAACAGCCTGCATCAGATACAGTTAGAATATCCGGATAACGGATTAATTTACACACAATTCAATACAATGAACCACATTTTAGTTAACTCTGTATTCACTATTGTAAAATTTCCAACATTTCCAAAATATACTGAAACAGGTTGTTTTGATAAATGGTGAATAGCCTACGTGTGTGTTTGGAAGATTCTGCATTTAGTTCTATGATAATACTAAAAAGCCAAATAAATAAATGTTGAATTCCAAGGGGATACTGGCCTTGAAAAGTGAATTAAAGAAACTGCAGACTTTAATGGAAAAATATTGGTTCCATTAGTGCTGAAGTAAAAGGAGAATATAGAGACATATATAAAAAAGATCATGCTAATAAATGATTCAGATAAAAATAATACACGACAGAAAGCAACAGGTAAGGATACTTTAAATCAACCTTCTTTTAAATCCATCTCTTAAGAAATAGAAGAAAAATACCATTTGTAAGTTTTTAATGTTATCTTTCTATCCAAAAATTCTATCCCATTTTTACACAGACCATTCTAAAATATAATATGTAGCATTAATTAATTATGTACTATCAAATCCACCTTTCCCAGACTTCTCAAGAGAGTAGGGATTTTTTGCATAATACATCCAAAATATGTTATTTTCAGCTTGGATAATTGTGCCTCAACTAAGAACTTAGTATTGATTTATTGAATGATGCATTTGTTTATTTCCTTGATTAGTCAAGGTATCCTCAGGAGTCTTATCCAGCATCAAAGTTCAAAAGATATCAATACTCTTTCTGTCTTGCTACTTCAAAGTGCCTTTTTTGTTTTCATAAACTGTCATAGGCCATTGCCCACCCAGTTTTGATCTTTGTAGATACAGAGATAGCACGATAGTTAAAAAGTTGCTGGTATGCAACGTGCTTCTTTATTACAACACTGTAATTTATTTTCATAAATCTTGATACATGAGTACTACTTCCTTTGGAAGGATTTGGATGCAACACCATGAAGAGTAGCAAGGCATTAAACCTTCACATAAAACCAGTTATGACATTCAAATATTTATACTTTTCTTAAGTAAAAATATTTGGTTCTGAAATAAATTTTAGCATTAAAATAAACACAATTACTATAGAAAGTTCTAATCTGATATGTGCAGTGGTGGGCTGCTGTTGGTTTGTTCCAGTTCAGCCAAACCAATTGCTCTTGTCCTGCGCAGTTCAGAGAACTGTAAATCACACCACCAGCTGGCCCTGCCCACCACCCTGTGCCACCCTATATAGTTTGTCGTAGCCATTCAGCCCAGCTAATCTCCGTGCCTCGCCCACTCTGATCAGCATCCTTTGCCATGGATCAGGGCCTGGGGGATGCACCAGTCCCCAGTGCTGTCCTTTTCCCAGGGCTTCTACCTGCATGCCACCTGTTCGGCCAGGTCAGGGGACACACCAGTCCCCAGATCTGGCCTTGGCCCAGGGCTTCTGCCCGCATGCCACTGCTCCCCTGGGCCGAAGCATTTATCCAGACTGTGGCCTGCCATGCTAGGACGAAGGGTCGCAAGGGGTTTATGTGGGCGAAGGGGGCCTGAAGAGGTTTGGGAACAGATGGTTCTTTTTACTGGTATTTATTTATTTATTTTATAAAATTTATATACCGCCCCCTCTCCCAAGGGACTCGGGGCGGTGCACAGCAAATAAAAAAAAACATACATACATAACAATCTAAAAAACTAATTAAAATAATTATATGAGCTGATACTATTTAAAACTAGGCCAGGCCAGCTAGCTGGAAAAAGTGGGTTTTTAACACATGTCGATGTAAAGAGTCCCGATGTAAAGAGTCCCATCATCCACCCCGAGTCCCTAGGGAGAGGGGGCAGTATATAAATTTAATAAATAAATAAATAAATTTAATAAATAAATCTGGAAAGCGCTGCAGTGGAGATCTTGCAGCCATTTCTTCCAGCCCTTGCTGAGCCTTGGTTTCTCGCAGACACAGTCCATGTTCTCTCCAGGTCAGCAGCTGTTTCTCTCCACTGCTGCTCTTGCTGGGAGAGTGTCTTGTGTAGCACAGAGAAATTGAGCTGCCATTTTGGGTCCTATAAGTCTCATTGGGAAAGCACTGTGGCAGAGAGAAACAGCATTCAGCCTGGTTGCTGCTTCTCTGTGCCGCAGAGCTTTCCAGATGGGACTTAGAGGAAAGCAGTGGCTCACAGCTGCTAAATTGCACAAAACGCTCTCCCAGCAAGAGCAGCACTGGAGAGAAGCAGCCGCTGCCCCGGGAAGGATGAGCAAGCGGCAACCTACAGCAGGGCCAGAAAGGCTGCTTGGCTGAGCCTTGCTGCATGGCAGAAGTCACATGCATATGCAGAAGCCTTTCCATGTGGCTGAAGCCACATACGTGCATGGAAGCCTTGATGTGTGCTCCATGCGCATGCATGTAAGCTGTGCGCATGCTCACATTTTCAGCAAACCAGCTGTTGAAAATTTTATTGCCTACCACTGGGTATATGTATGTAAGATCAGCTGTGGCAACATTGAAATCCTGGCTTGCAGTTTTTATTATTCAGAATTGGAAATAATACGTAGATATGACTAGTTTTGGAGAAGAAGCTAAGATCACAAAATGTATTTGGTTGGGTTTGTATGTTCTGCAAATGCAATAATTGTTACATTTACTGTAATCATGATTTATGGTTTAACACATTGAATGAGCCCATCCAATTGTACTTTATTCAGTATGTTGAATAGTTCATAGCTAACTATGTTTTACTGATCGGTACCATCAGAGGGAATCATCTTTCTCTTCCAAAAGACATATCAATAGCACTGGATATATTTTAATTACAGAGCAATAGATTAAGACAGCTAATTGGTTTTTTTAGAAAAAATTATAAGATTACATATAAAATTGCAATCCGAAATAGCCTTATTTTACATGGGAAATGCTGAACTATCTTGTGAGTAAAGAACAGAACACAGTCCGCAGTAATTATATACAAAGTTAAAGTTATATATTTATTCATCCCATATCAATTGACTTCAAAACACTAACATAGTTTGTTTCTCTCATGAGTAGCTAAATATTCATAGCTCCCAATATTGATCTTTTACATAACTTTATCAAATTCATGAAACAGATTTGCACTGCATAATCTTAGAGAAACTTCTCAGCACTTTTACAGGCAAGTTGGTTCTTTATATTTCTGATATATAGCTACATGGTCTTATTTATTTTTACTTGCTGCAAAAAGTATAAGAAGCTAAAGCAAACGACAAAGAAGCCCAGTCAAAAGTGACCTGGTACGATGCCTTGTCATTGCATACACTGCAGGAGCAATATTATTGCCAAACTACCAAATTTGGTCAAAATACATGGAAGCATTCTGTAGCTTACATCTGAAAGTATCCCCGGTATCAAGTTGCAAAAGTGCTAAGTGTCTGTACAAACACAGCAACCACCTTAATTATCCTTTAAATATTAGAAAAAGACAAATATATGTTTCCACAGGCTTTGATGCAGATGTTTTTCTAATCCCATGGACACATTATCAACTTCTATATACAAGTCAGATAGTCCAATACTAATCATAGCTTTTCTTATAAATATCAGTAGCCAGATGAAGTTGTCATAACAATGTTATATAAAAGTAAACTTTGAGTTTGTAATTCATTTATAATTTTGATAGAAAATATTCCATCAGAGATCTCCATTAATCTCTGAAGATTGCAGTCCATCTACATAGATGAGTCTCTTTGCCTTATGGAAACATGTTGCTTTGTCTCAATGCAGGGAAGTATTGACATGGAGGGGAATTATTCCATTTTTATAAACGTCAAAGGAAAGTCAATTTGCATGAATAAGTTACTTTGTTTTGACAGAACTGGCTTCTGCACTAACCACCACTTTTCTCAAACTTATGTTTTATCATTTTATCTCCACTTCCCATGCAATCCCAATGGAAAAACAGAAAACATTTAAATTAGAAAAACAAGAAACAAAGAGTTTTTAAACCAAAATTAGGTTATATATTCTCCCTTATACAAATGAATTTCTAGATTTTCATAGGTAAGTACAGTTAAATAACATAAACAACTCTAGTCTAAGGGATAAATCTAGAAAAAGGAAGGCTCATTATGTTGATGAAAAACAGGAACACAACTGGGAATGACAGGAAAATTGTTGAGGTAAAGAGACTGTCAAGTGAAGAAAGGGCAACTGAAGTGAAAAGGCAAGTGTAATACAGAATTCAACAAATCATTTTCTGACAGAAAGATATAGATGTTGTTTACTTGAAACGCTTTGCTTCAGATACTGCATGCAGCCTATTTCAATCACCTGAATTCCAGATTGGCTTTATGGAAACTTCACCCTCTCCAAACTAATCAACTTTTTTTTAAAACAAAAGTGTAAATGCTTAAAAGAGTGGCTCATAACTGTATAACTGTCATGCCTAAATTAGCTTTCAACTATATTTGTTATTATTTGTGTATTTCAGAAGAACAGTTGGACGCATCATCTGCTTATCTCTCTGCAGAATTTCATAAACTACATAGCTTACGAAAGGTTTGGACATGTTTATTTGTAGCTGTAGAGAATTTTTGCTTTAGATCTGGCGGAAAACATAAATCAGATTTCAAATAATCAGAATTGTGAAGGCAAATTAAAATGATTATCTTAACAGACTAAAACCTGGTGTTCTGATAAAGATGCATATATTATTTGAATAATTTCTAACAATAAATTTAATATATTTTTAAGTTAAAGGCAATGATTGTAATTATCTATAATTATATCAGAAAAAATATAAAATTGGAACCCACATGAGGATTTACCTTCCACTGCTCTCTTAAAGAAGACTTTGCAACTGCCACAGGTCACTACTCCATAATGGCATCCAGATGCTTCATCACCACACACCAAACACACTTTAGAGGGTCTTGAAGATCCAGTTGAAACGTTTCTCAATGATGAACTAGGAAGAAATGTAATAGGACTCATGAATATAAAATTCATTTCATACACATTCTATTTTGTTATTCAATTTCTAATCCCATAATTTTGAGGCTTTACATTTTTTTGAAAAATTAAAGAGCTTCATTTCTTTTAGCAATGTGTGTGTAATTTGGCTGTTCTTTATAATACTTGATATATTTAATATTGTGGCTTAAAATACCCATGAACACTTTGTGAACATTTTTATCTACCAACACTTCCTTAGAATCTAGCTTTATTGATCATATTACCAAGGCAAAAATAGTAATCTATCAAAAATACATTTACTCTTTTATAGAAGGCTATTCATTAAGAAAAAGATGATACAAAAAATGGGAAATATTTTTATAAAGATCAAATATATTTAATTATCCAATAGATGCCAAGATTTTGGGAAGTTGGTTTTGGCATTTATCAGAATAAAGCTTTGATAGACTGAACTGATATTATTTCAGAGTAGAACATTTTAAGGATTATTAACAAAGGTATTTTTTAAAGAATATCCATTAGTCTTAGGCCTAATTTAAAAATGTATAAGTAGACCCATAACATTTTATCTTCATATATTCTCCAGATATATTATTTTTTTTCAGTTTTTCTTCATTCTCATAAGGAATTAAATTGTTGCAATTTCTGATAACATTAGTAATGGGAACTTTATTATCCCTTACTAATATCCTAGTATCCTTAATATATGGGGCTGAAATATATAAAAAAATCATATCTGCTCAAAAGTCAAATTCTTATTTTAATACTGTGATACAACCCAATGATTCAGCATATTTAATAAAATTGTCCTAAGGGCAAAATGATGATTTATTTAAGGAGGCATGGATGAGTAAAAGTATCATGTTTATTTTTTTATTTTCTGAAAACTTAAAAGTAGCATAAATACCATTTTATTTACTTTATGAACTACTTTGAAAGAAAGATAATGACAAGCTAAACCACTACTGGTTGGGTTCACACATAGTAAGACACAGATATGAGTCATGTATCACAATACCTAAATTCAAACAACAACTCTAGTCTGGCCTATCAGGAGGCTGATATCTGCTGCCAGCTGAAGTCACTTTGTGAGCCTCTTAAGGTTCTCAATCCTAATCCCGAGGCAGCAGTTCTACTGTACTGCCTATTTTAGAATACAAGAGGAAAAAGTCGAAGTATATTAGGAAAGACCTTGAAGACCTAGTAAATAGATCTTTCTTTCATTATTTTTATTTATTATTAATAATAATTATTAATAATGTTAAATACAATTCAGGAGTGTTGTGCAACAGAAGAGTGTCAGCAAGAATCAAAGGAAAGGTGTACATTACAGTAGTAAAACCTGTATGGGTTAGAGACTGTAGCAGTGAAGAAAAGACAAGAGCCAGAGATGGAGGTAGCAGAGATGAGGATGTTGATGTTCTCTTTAGGATTGACCAGGATGGACAGGATTAGGAATGAGGTACATTACAGGGACAGCTCAGGTTGGTTGTTTTGGGGATAAGGTCAGAGAGGCCCAGATTGAGATGGTTTGGGCATGTGCAGAGAAGGGAGAATGGTTATATTGGTAGAAGGATGTTGGAGATGGATCTGACAGGCAAGAGGTCAAGCGGAAGGAGGAGATATATGGGTGTACTAAAGGGGAACATGAAGTTAATAGGGTGAGAATGGAGGATGCCAAGGATAGTTAGGTGGAAACAGATGATACGCTGTGGTGACCCCTAACGGGAACAGCCAAAAGAAGAAGAATGTTAAATAGGGTGACCAACCGTCCTCTTTTGCCCGGACATGTCCTCTTTTTACATCCTGTCCGGGGCGTCCGGGCGGG
>JAEANM010022766.1:0-11525 GCA_017656035.1 Myanophis thanlyinensis
AACCATCTCAATCTGGCCTCTCTGACCTTGTCCCCAAAACAGCCGACCTGAGCTGTCCCTCTAATGTGCTCATTCCTGATCCTGTCCATCCTGGTCACTCCTAAGGACAACATCTCTGCTCCTTCCATCTCTGCCTCTTGTCTGTTCCTCCCTGCTACAGTCTCTAACCCAGACAGCATAGCTGGTCTCACTACTATCTTGTACACCTTCTATTTGATTCTTACTGACACTCTTCTGTCACACAACACTCCTGACACCTTTCTCCACCCATTCCAGCCAGCCTGCACTCGCCTCTTCACCTCTTTTCCACATTCCCCATTGCACAGGACTGTTGACCCCAAATACTTAAACTCCTGCACCTTCTTGACCTCAGCCCCCTGTAACCTCACTTTCCACTTCCCTCCCTCTTGTTCACATACATGTATTCTGTCTTACTACAACTGACCTTCATTCCTCTTCTTTCCAGAGCATACCTCCACCTTTCCAGGTGTTCCTCCACCTGCTCTCTGCTCTCACTTCAGATCACAATGTCATCTGCAAACATCATTGTCCAAGGGGATTCCTGTCTGACCTCATCTGTCAACCTCTCCATCACCATAGCAAACAAGAAGGGACTCAGAGCTGATTGTTGATGTAGCTTCACCTCCACTTTGAACTCCTCTGTCTGACTTCTCTCCTCCCCTGTACTTCCCTCTCCTTTCCACTTTCCACTTCCCTCTCTTTCCCTCTCCCCCTTCTCCTCTCCACTTCCCTCTCATCTCCTCCCCTCCTTTCTCTCCTTCACTTCCCTCTCCATCCCTGTTCCCTTCTTCTCTCCTCCCCTGTACTTCCCTCTCCTTTCCTCTTTCTCCTTCCCTCTCCTTCCCTCTCTCCTTTCCTCTTTCTACTCCCCTCTCCTTCCCTCTCCTCCTCCTTCTCTCCTCCCCTCCTTTCTATGGACATTCTCAATCATCTAGGTCATGGTTTTGCCAAAGATTCTTTTCAAAATTCGACTGGACATTGATTCTTTTTTATTGGAAATGTTTTTGCTTCTCATCCAGAAAAACTTCAGAATTGAAGCCAGAACTGAAGAAACTTCTTGGAAGAGAAGCAAAATGGGCAGGGTGGGGGGGATATCAGTTGCCTTTTGAAAAGCAGCTTTGGTATTTCAAAATAGGATTTACTTGTTCTTAGTACACCTCTCCTTTGAAACTGGATTGGCCTTTTCTTATAATTTTCCAACATGACTTATTGTCCAAATTAATATAAGAGTTAACTTCTTCAGTAAGCCAGCACGGTTTCTGACGCATACACCCTTCCTTACTTATTGTGCTGGTTATCATCTTCCTGATGAAACAGCAACTTTCTAGCCTATTTTAGAAGAATGGTTCTTTTTTCCAGGAAAGCACCAAGGCTTCTGAACTGCAGCAGTACCTGCAAACATCAGTAGAATAATAATTTATGAAAGGAGTTCCCTGAATCCCAAGCAAAGCAGAAACTCTTCTAATCCATTCCCTTCCAGGTGAAACGTGCCTTCTTGTAATTCTTGTCTTTGATGGCTCACGGTCAAACTCTATCATTTCAAAGAGAGCAAACTTTTCCAGGAGCAAATTCCCCTCAATAATGAGATCTCCAGGCCTGTAGTAGTCCCCCACAGTTCTCAGAGGGTTTCTCGCTACACATACGGTTTGCATTATTTTATGAGTTGTTGAAGGCAGGAGCCGAAAGAGAAGCAGCAGGAGAACCAGCTCATTCATAATTCCCACCTTCTTTGCTAGACCAATAACCAAAGTTTGTTGAGAAGCAGAACTGCAAGTGGCTCCCACAAAATCCCACCAAGGCATTAGTAGAGAAGAAGCAGACTGTCCCACATAGGTGGCCTTGAGGCAAATTAATATTATGTGTGCTTTCTCTTACCTAGTTTGAGCTGTCACTGGAGACAAAATTGAGGCCAGTTGAGTTTCATGGATCGCAAGAAATTGCTTGTTTGCAAAACTTCTTAAGGTGACATGTACAACTCCCCCCCTTGGGAGTGTTCAGATCTTATTTCATTGAATCGGGTTTTATCATGGAAGACTTTTGTGTGTAAAAATATATGGGGAATACATTAAGAATTACAGTTCTTCTGATAATTGCAAGGAAGAGTAACATCCTACCCACTTAGCAATAGCTTCACTTCATGGGCCAGAAGGGGAAAAACATGTTTGTGTCTCATATTCTTCATCCAATGAGCAGATGGAATTGATGGCCAGGATTCAGATGGTATTCAGCCTACCTGAAACCCCTGAAGATCTGCACCCAAGATGGAGTCTGGCTTGTGCCACAATATTTTTTTTCATATACGGCTAATTATGGTGATGAATTGTAAAAGTGATCAATAATGCAGGTGTTTGTGGAAGAAATGTTTTATGTTTTATTCTTACATGGTGAAAAATCATTTCTCTTATACTTGTTAGAACTAGAGAGTGGGGTACTCAAGATAGAAGGCTAATTTAGACTCTGAAGCTTCTTCAGCTCTGATGGACAGCTGGTCATTTGCATTCTTTTAGAGAGTCATTGAGGCCACTTGGAGTTTCATCTGTGTCATCAGGGTCACTTTAGTGGAAATGGGGGTGGAGCCTTCTTGGCTGCAGGATGCTTTCTGTCCTGTCTCTCTTCCCTGATGAAGAAGGCTGGCCCAGGCGGTTGGGAATGACTCTATGTTGCCTGTATCTCAACTCAAAGAGCAAACAGGCTGCAATTTTTCTGGACATCCATTCATACTTCCACACCATTTGAAGGGTGTTCATCCCAAAGTGCATAACTAAATATCTATGGAGATTCTCAGTCAACCATGTCATGGTTGTCCCAAAGGTGCTTTTTCAAGAGGCAACTGGACTTCCTCGTTTATATTTGAAGATGTTTCTTTTCATTGGAAGAGCTTCAGGATCAGACTGGGGACAGATCCTATGGTAGAAAATCCATCTTTGTGAGCACTTAGGATTGACACTGACTTGAATCTCCATAGATATAAACAATCAATGTTGACAGCACTACAATGATAGTCCCATAGCCCTATATAGGCCCCATTGACAATTCACTTATAAATTGAATTACAAGTGTGAATTGAGGAAACAAGGACTAGCAGGGACATGATACCAGTACTCCGGTATTTTGAGGGCTGTCACAAAGAAGAAGAGGTCAACCTATTGACCAAAACACTAAAAGGCAGGAAAAGAAACAATGGGTGGAAACTAATCAAGGAGAGAAGTAACCTGGAATTAAGGAGAAACACCCTAACAATGAGGACAATTAGCCAGTGGAACAGATTGCCTTCAGAAGTTGTGGATACTTCATGACTGTAGTCTTTTAAGAAGAGATTGGACAGTCACTTGTCTGAAATGGTATATGTGTCACAACTAAAAGAATTATATGCATGGATTTTATATTGTTCTTTTATTCTACAAGTATTATGGTAGATCTTTTAGTCTTGCCACAATTGTAAGATGGAATATTGGGGAGTTGAAGTTTGATAGTAGCTAATTTGGGGACTTTGACCTTTTTACATTGGTGGAATTCAATTTTTTTACTACCAGTTCTGTGGGCATGGCTTGGTGAGCATAGCTGGGGAGGTCATGTGACTGGGTGGGCAGTTTCTGTAAGCAGGACAATCAAGATTAGGCTAGAAAGAACACCAGAATGTTTTTTTTCATGCCTTCCTTACAAGGATTAACCCCATAAAGTTGAAAAAACAAACAAAAGGAGATTTCTTCTAACAACCAGTTCTCCGAACTCCTTAGAAAATTTACTACCAGTTCTACAAACCTGCTGGAACCTGCTGAATTTCAGCTCTGTGTCTCACCAAAAGCAAGGATGCTGTTGCTCACAACTGATGGGAGGCATGGGAAGATGAACTTTGGATGCCACCCGGAGTGGATTGGAGAACAGGGTTACATTTGATGGACTAAGGGAAAGAATTTTCACTTTAGGTGGTTGGAGAAAACACAGGATTTTCAGATTTGGGTTTTTGTCAGACATACCAATACAATGTCTTCAATAAAATCTCATTCTAAGGACTTTTGCTTCTTTGGAGTTTTGATTAAATTGTGGATTCTGTGTAGAACCCTGACATTTGTGTCTTTAAACAACATAAAATCATCCGTATATAAAAGTGTCTTCCTCCTTACTCAGTAATGAACATGTCACAATGTATTCCATTTATTCTCACCTATTCCTTTCTCTCACCTGCCCATCCTTCCTTCCTAATAGTTGAAAAAGATAAATTAATAGTAAGGCTTGCACATGTAGGAAATGAACAGATACTTTTTGATTAGACACATAACAAGATTCAAGTGCTTTAATGGACATACCACATCTCATTTCATGACATTCTAGAAATCACATCAAATACAAAAAGCCCTCAGATCAAAATAAAAGTTCTCAAACCTTGCATAAATCAGAGATTCTTGTGCCTCATTATATTCTCTCTACAATTTAGATTGGGCTTCAGTAAGATAATGTAACATTTGGGGAAAAAGATACAAGCCAAGAGTCCAGCTGCAGAGGCCAAGATGGAGAAGATCTCCAAAACCACCATGGATTTCCCTTTGGTGCTCAGATAGGTGGGGAGGAAAGTGATCCAAACACTGCAAAAGACCAGCATGCTAAAAGTAATGAATTTGGCTTCATTAAAGCTGTCAGGCAATTTCCTAGCCAGAAAGGCCACTGTGAAACTGACAAGGGCCAAAAAACCCATATAGGCAAGGACAGTGTAAAACATTGAAACTGAGCCTTCCTTGCATTCCAAGATGGCCTCTCCTACCAAGGAATGGAAGTTCAAATTAGGAAAAGGGGGAGATGTTATCAACCAGGTGGCACAAAGAACTGCTTGGACCAGGGGACAGGCTATGACAATGGAGTTAGTCAATGGTTTTCCTAAGAATTTCCTTGCTCTGTTCCCTGGCTTGGTGGCCATGAAGGCCAAAACCACCATGACAGTTTTTGCCAACACAGAGGAAACAGCAAGGGCAAAGAGAATAGCAAAGGCAGTTTGTCGGAAGAGACAGGTGAACTTCCCAGGTTGACCAATGAAGAGGAAGGAGCAGAGGAAGCAAAGCATGAGGGAGACCAGGAGAATGTAGGTGAGATCTCGGTTGTTGGCCTTGACGATAGGTGTGTCACGATGCTTAAGGAAAATTGCCAGAACTCCCAAGGTGATCATGAAGAAAGAAAGAGCAAGGAAAACTATGGTGTATCCCAGAGTCTCTTGGAAGGCAAGAAAGTGTAGCTTCTTGGCAATGCACTGGTCCTTGTCCTTGTTGGGGTACTGGTCTTCTGGGCAAGGATCACATTGGGCTGCATCTGAAATCAAGAGTCTCCATGTAAGTAAGAGTCATGTGCCATGAGCATTATCCCTCCCCCAGGGGTTTTGTGCCTTTCCACTATCTGCTGTGGCCAACCCAGCCATGTAGTGGTAAAATGATGCATTGTACATTTTATGATCTATCAAAAACAGTGAGTCATCTTCATTCATGACAATCCTGTGATTAGATTAACCAAAGACAAGAATCCATTCTGCTAGAAAAGGCCTGGGTGCTAGGGGAAAAATACCTCTGCAGTCTTTGGGCATTTCCTTACTATTGTGCCTTTCTGTGCCAGAGAGATTGCCAACACTGTTTTTTCACACTTTATCCTGCAATCTCTGATATAATGATTAGTGTGTGCTCAGAAGGTCACAGGGTCACAAAAAGGAAGAGGAGATTAAAATGGGCGCTGCGCGTCATTGAGTGAAAGCTCTCTTCCTGATCAGAAATGATTTATGGAAAATTGTTCCAAAGGGAGATAAAGGAAATAAAGATTCAGCGCCAATAGAGAACTCAACTTCTCTGCTTTATACTTCAAATCTGTTTTTTTTTTTATATTTTTCTTTTTGCATGAAATAGCAAAGCACAGATACTCAAATATTTTTTCTTAAGATGTCTATCAATTTCCTGGAACACTAATAGCGGTGACAGAAGTGCACCCTAAATAATAAAAAAAATGAAGCTTGAATTTCATAACCTGTTATGAATATAAAATAACCATTGTTGGGTAGACAATATATAAACCAGGATTGTTACTTTAAAGAATACTTACTTTACCTTTAAGTGCAGTATACCTTTAAGGAAAGTGTGATTGGCTGCAACTTCAATCAAGCAGCAATAAGAAGGAGCCAGAATCACTTAGAGATTGTGGGTTACTGGATGTGGGTTGTTGGTTACTGAATGCAGGGTGTTCATCACTGAAGAAGAGCCTTGTGTTAACCAGCGTGTGTACTGTGAGTCTTTGCTACTGTTTGCAATCTCTGTATATTTGTTACTGGACTTTGAGAATTAGATTATCCCTGAACTGAACTGTTTGATGACTGACTGACTTGACTGTGAATGAATCTGGACTGACTGATGGACTTTGCTAAATCACTATTTCCAAATAGGATTAAAGTAAAAACCTATATTTTTTCTACTCAGTGTCTCTGTATCTTGGTTTGTACATTTTACCACACCATTCTCACAATGTTCCACTGTGTACTCGTTCTCCAAATGGAGGACCATCCTTAACATGTCCTATTAGGAAAACCTTGCTGCATGATTTTCTTAGGATAGTAGGATTGAAAAGACTAGTACGGGACTCATAGATAGTTTCCTGAAAGTACCCTGCATTAAATTGCTGAGGAGCAAGAGTAGAAATCTGTGTGGGTGGGTGGGGAGATTCTTTAGAGCCACAAACTCTTTCCTGAAAACTATGAACTCTTTGAGGCATGTCAATCATAACAAAAACGTAACGTTTGGTCTACTAAGCGGCTTCCTTGATCGTGGAGGAACTGCATTTAAAGTGTGCTCTACCTGTCTGATTAGAAATGGTCCCTTCTGGACAAGCATCACACTGGTAGCAGCAAACCGGCTCTCCCTCTGGAACGCTTCTCCTCTCTCCTGCCTGGCACCTCTTCAGGCCACACCTGGCAAAGGGCACCTTCTAAAAGAGAAAAGAGAAATGCTTGAGAGGGCCTAAGCAGTGAATATCCTTCATTTATTTGTTTCCAAATTCCTTTCTCCATCTTTAGAACGTCTTTAGAATAAATGGACCATCGGTGTCTATAGAACAGTTCCTGGGGAATTCAGGCCAGTATCATTTCCAAGATACAGTGGATGCTGGAGAACTGAGGACTGGAGCCATTTAGCTGCAGCTTTGATAAAACAAAGAATCCTGACAGTCCATCTGAGTGAAAAAGGTCCATGGAAATAAATCTCTGTTACCTACTATAATGGCATCCTACATTTGAGGAAATTCTTCCCAATCTCAGCCCTTGATGGACCTGCCACCAATCAGACCTCAAAATCACAAGTGAAATTCAACAGGTTCTAACCTGTTCACTAGAACTGGTAGTAATTTTTCTCAGCAGTTTGGAGAACCGGTTGTTAAAAGAAATCTCCTTTGGGTTTTTTTTCTACTTTACAGGATTAATCCTGTAAGGAAGGCAGGAAAGAAACATCCTGGGGTTGTTTCTAGCCTCATCTTGATTGCCCTGCTTACAGAAACTGCCCACCCAGTCACATGACCCCCCCAGCCACGCCCACCAAGCCACACCCACAGAACCAGTAGTAAAAAAAATTGAATTCCACCACTGCTCAAAATATGCTACATAGAAAGCAGGTTTTGCAACAAATGGCTGCCCTATTTTTTGATTAAATAGGTGCATTTTCCAGGATGAAGGAAATTCAGCATCCCCGGGAGAAAATGAATCTTTCGCTAACTCTACATTTCCTTGCAACCCACCTTTGTGGCCCAGACAATTGCGTGAGAGTTAATGATGAAATCTTGGCCTGGGAAAGCTCTGGGATCTATTCTCCCAACTTTGAGAGGGAGAAAAGATTGATTGGGGAACCAAAGCCAGTTGAGAAGTTCATAACGATCAAATCCCAGTGCATTTCCTGAGAAAGAAACATCATCTCCAGCACTGTTGTTGAACTGGATATTCTTCAAATAGGGAAGAATCTGAAAGAAAAGAGACTTGGAGTAATTGGCTGAAAGTCACCAATGAGACATCATGGATTTCATCATCCTGTGATGGCCATCATCTTAGGAGATGGGTCTACGCTTGAGAACCTACAGGAGTTTCTTGGGTATCAGTCAGGAGTAACACTAAATACCCTAGCTACTCCCCCAACATTACAAAAATTTCCCTTGTGTATGACAAAAAAAAATGGGGTGAGATCACACAGTAGGGTAAGCTAAAGAAACATAAATGTGAATTGAGTTTAATGTCCTTTTATAGTTTGCATTCAGGCTATATAGTGAGGAAAATTAAGGCGGTACTGCAAATACGCTCACAAGGATTTCAACTTGCTAAGAAATCTTGCAGAAAATCAAGCAGATTTTCAGTCTTTGGATACCTCCTCCCTGGAATGGTCATCCATGAAACTCAGGCAACCTTTGAAGACATTTAGGAATTTATAGGACGGTCTTTCCTCCTCGTCCCCCTTTCCACAGAAATTAATAAATAATAAATTTTATTTTTAAAGAATTGTTGCTTTCTTCAGCTCTTCTTATATACACTTGTATTATGGTGGCATAGAAATGTTTAATTTGGAATTGAAGCCTATGAGGAATTCACAGATTAACAGAGTTGGAAGGTACCTTGTAGGTTATCTAGTCCAACCCGCACCCAAGTAGGAAACACTACACCATTTCTGACAAATGGCAGTCCAATCTCTTCTTGAAAGTCTCAAGTGATGAAGCTCCCACAACTTCCAAAGGCAAGCTGTTCAACCTGATTGATTGTTCTCACTGTCAGAAAATTTCTCCTTATTTCCTTATTTCCAGGTTAAATCTCTCGTTGTTGAGTTTCCATCCATTATTCCTTGTCTGGCTTACAGGTGCTTTGGAAAATAGCTTGACCCCCTCCTCTCTGTGGCAGCCCCTCAAATATTGGAACCCTGCTATCATGTCTCCCCGGTCCTTCTCTTCACTAGACCGGCCATGCCCAGTTCCCTGTAACCGTTCTTCGTACATTTTAGTCTCCAGTCCCCTAATCATCCTGCTTGCTCTTCTCTGCACTTTCTTCCTCTCTAAGGACTGGATAAAAAGTCATACACATTTTGTACCAATTATGACTGTGCATGTGATGAATAAAATTTGATTTGATTTGAAAAGTCACAGAGATTACCTGCCATGACTGGACATTTGAGATCGTCTTTCCAAGCCTCATCATGGTTGGTCTCGCCCTTGATCCATGCATTGCATGTAATGCATGTGCCACAGCATAAACAGCATTGTAGATGTTGTAATTGTCACCTGTCATCTTTCCTTCAAACACCTGAGATGGCAGATTGTGTAAATCCTCCTTTCCCGTACAGGTAATTCCCCCCTTTTCAGACATTTTGCCTGGTTTGTGCATCTTACACAGAAATATCTTTTCCCACCACTGTGGCAGAAAGATGTCCCCTTGTGGATTCAAAGGGTCTAAAGTCAGGAGGAAACGTCCGAATTCTGAGACCTCACCAGTGAGGTACCTAAAATGCAAAGCACCATGAAAGGGCTTTGCTATTTCCAAGACTCTTTGAGGTGGTCGTTCACTAGCTTTCCAGTGGGAAGTTAAGATCCAAATGATGTGAAGTGATGTCTTTCTTAATGCAACAAAATATAACACGTACTGTACATTTGTAACAGTACTGAAGTCTCCCGACAGAACAATCACTTCAGCTTTAGACCAGGTTTCCAAAACACGATCTAATTTTGAGGTCATATATATAGTAAAATCAGATTTCATCTTTTCAGTGAAGGCCAGACAGATCTCCTTCTCCTTGAGCATGGGCATCAGAGTTGAAATGAAACGTTCTCCCCTCTCGTCTTCTGTGGCCAGAAGCCCAACCCAGTTCCACTGGAAATGCAGGAGCAGTTGGACCAAACCCACATACTCAGCAAATTCATTGGAATTAATCCGGAAGAAGGAAGGATAAACTCTTCTGTCTTCCTGAAAGAACTCAGAACCAACACCGAGCTGGAGAAAGAGAGATTCATCTTTCAAAGACAAAGTAAACTTTCATGGTGACTTCAAGGGTCCATTGTGTGTTTGATAATCAGGCTGATTCGCTTTGAAGGTCAGACTCAAGATCCTTCCCTTCTTAGGAAGAGACACCGATAACGTATTTTGCCTGATTGTGATAGATGGCACAGTGGTGAAAGTGCAGGCTATTTCTGCTGCCTGCCGGCTGCCTGCCATTCATTTGGCAGTTCAGATCTCACCAGGCTTAAAAGTTGACTCAGCCTTCGATCCTTTCAAGGTGGGTAAAATGAGGACCCAAATTGTTGTGGGCAATAGGCTGACTCTGTAAAACAGCTTAGAGAGGTCTGTAAAGCACTGTAAAGCGGTATATAAGTCTAAGTGCTGTTGCTATAAGAAGCCATGGGAAGAAATCATCAACCTCATACAGAGAATAAGAGAAAGGGTGGTTATACTTTTAAGGAGAATAATTTACAAAGAAATTCCTTTTTGCAAATGCACAATTTCAGAGCCATCTCATCAGCCAATTTCTTTGGGGTTATCTAACATTTTATTTTGACGTATAAAATATAAAAATGAATTCAACTATCACATGCATTTCCAAAGTCACTTACTCAGGATCTATCTCTTTAAATACCTTTAGTTTCATCTTTGAGTTCTGTACCTGTGCCTGCTGTTTGTCCACTCCACAGTGCATCCAGAGCAATCCCCTTACCTGTGGGACCTTGAAGATGCTGAAGATGGAGCCCATTAGCCGTGAGAAATTTGAAGTGAGATCTCCAATGGCAGAGAGCAGAAGGTCCCGCTTGTCACATTTATAACCTGGAACCATTTGGCCTCGTGTGGACAGCAGATAAAGGCTGTTTAAGGAAACCGATCTGTCATCCTGGTCATTGCTATACATCTGGAAACCAAGGGTAATGTTTGGGAGGAGAACAAAATCTTGGTTCACCTCTTTGACTGCAAACACCAAGGCCATGAAATTCTGGTAGTTCTTCGATATGAAACTAGGGTGAAAAAAGCATTCAGAAATGTTACAGGAAAGTTTGGGTGTGCTGGTGAAGTTAACATGATAAGAGTTACTGGACAGCAGCTTATCAATCAATCAATCAATCAATCAGAATAGATCTGGAAGGGATCTGGGAGGTTTTTTAGTATTGCCCTTGTTCAAACAAGTGTCTGGGCAGTCTATGTTTAAAAAACGTCCAAGTTGGAGCATCCACAACTTCTGGAAGCAAGCTGTTGCACAGATTAAATGTTCTCCTTGTCAGGAAATTTCTATTTAGATCTAGACTGGCTCTTCTTCCCTCCCCCCCATAAAGTTTTACTAAACTGGGTGTGGATAGCATGTGATGCATCTGGTCAGTGGGCCAGGAGTTTGACAGACCTGTTTTAGGTCATCTAGTCTGTTCTATACCTGATTAAAAATACAGGAGACACCAAGTCTGGTGTCAGTTAGCAGAGAGCGGGGAAACCCGGTTAATTATAAATGCAGGAGACACCAAGTCTGGTGTCGGTTATCAGAGAG
>JAEANM010022767.1:0-11525 GCA_017656035.1 Myanophis thanlyinensis
CCCATGGTTGCGTAAGCATTTCACTGCATATCGTACCATGTATGACTGTGTATGTGACCAATAAATTTGAAATTGAAGTTGAATTAGCATGCTGGCTGGAGAATTTTTGCAGCTGAAAAGCATACATACTTTATGTTGAATTCTTGATGTTGCAATGACAAATGTGATCCACCTGAAGTGCAGATTTAATCAAAGTCTGGAAGAGTTCTTGGGTATTCTTCCAATTCATGGAGATTGGGAGTGCAGTCTTTTTCTGCTAGAGAGACCAGTTTTCTCTACCCCAGCAAGAAAAACCTGTGTGAGTGCGTGCATGTTTGTATATAGCAATAGCACTTATGTACTGCTCCATAGTGTTTTATAACATACTTTTTACCAACCTCAGAAAGATGGAAGGTTGAATTGGTCAGGATTGAACTCCTGGCTGTGGACAGAGTTAGCCTGCAATACTGCATTCTAATCACTGTGCCACCACTATATAATATGTATATGCACACATACATTTATGAATACATATATGTGCACAAAGGCATGAATATGTGCACATGTTCTGCATTTTTTTCATAATTATCTTCTTCCATTACATCCTAAGGATGCTCCACCCCTCATATGCCAGACCTTACTGGTTAGCAACCCCATCCCAAGAGGCCATTAAAACTGGAGAACCACCAACAATCAAATCCATATTTACAGGGCACTCCAACTATACCTATCCAGAAATTCCACTGTTTCTCTTTAGGTAAGTGGATAATGGCCTGTAGATGCACATTTCTTGTTCTTTTCTTTCCTGTGATATTTTAGTCCTTGTCCCTCCAAAACTCAAAATGTATCATTTGCTCCATTTTTTTTCTCCTATTATATCTCATTTTGGGATGACATGTCTCTTGATGTTGGAATACCTGAATCAGTTTTTATTTTAAAATTGTTTCTCAAGATGCATTTGTACTCTCTGGCCTTTTACCCATTAGCTAATTTTCTTCCATTCCCTTTCTATTACATTTCCTTTCCTTTGCTGTTTTTCTTTGTTCGTGAGATTATAAACCGGCAGGCAAGGCTTGCTGATTTTCACCTGCTGCATAGCATTTATTTGAAAGCACTTTAGGAATTATATTATTACACATAATAATAAATCTTAAACATGAAGTTCACACCCAGGTAAGTGCACATAGGATGGTAGCCTTAGTCCCACCAGGGCAATTTATTTTAAAAATGATTCAGTTCAACATAAATGCTGTGATCATCTCATATTTAACACTTACTCATACAGCAGAAGTCTAATCTAATTCCTCATTGTTATACAACAAAAGTCTGATCTAATTCTACCTTGCTGGATCAAGTCACAAACAAGGTAATCTACATTCTGGTTAACCTCAGAACCAGGATTTGACTTTCATCAACTATTATTTATGAAGTTGAGAAAGAGTTCAGGGTTGAGTGCTTCTCTAGCACATAACTTCAAAATTTCATTTCTGGCTGATATGAAAGTGTCCTTATTATGTCTAGACCAAGCAGGGGAAAAAATTGGCTTAACATCTATGCAGTAAGCATTTAAATAAGTGCCTTGTTTTTATACAAATTTGCACAATACTCCCCATGCTCAATTTCTAAAAGAGAACTAAAGTGACCTCCTTAGTTCATTTTTAAGGTCTCAACTTGCAATTTCAATATCAAGTCTTAGTATTTATTAGAAGCGGTTTTAAGGGAGACATTGAGCATAGTTAGGATAAGTAAATATAGCTAAATTTATATGTGAGCAGAATGAGATTTTTAATTATTTTTTAGGATTTCTGTGGGAAGAACCTCCCTACCACCACATGCTTTCTTTCTTTCTTTTTTTCCCCAAAAATTAAGTTTAGGATTTGTAAGATACATGTATTTCTGCATCAAAATATAATAAACTGAATTGAGGATTTTTGGCAACCGCATGGTCAAAACGTGATGGTATGGGCAATGATGTCGGACGGAAAGGATCTTTGGTTTGAAATAGGGGTCAAAGAAGCCATCTATGTCATACCTGAACAACCCTCTCTCAACAGAGTGGGAGGGATACAATACCATCAACCTTAGCAATTGTACACTTCGAACAGTTCCAAGAAGGCTCCACACCCATTTGCACTACTCAGGTGACGCTGAAGACACAGATAAACCTCCAAGTGGTCTCAATAACTGTCTAAAAGAATGCAAATGTCCAGCTGTCTGCAAGTATAAATCCTTCCATTCCCCACCCTCCAATCAGAGCTGAAGAAGCTTCTTGGATGAGAAGTGAAATGTTTTCAAAGAACAAGAAAGTCTAGTTGCCTCATGAAAAAGCACCTTTGGGATGCCGGAGACTATAAAAAATAAGTTGGTGTCTCTCCTGGGCCACAAGTTTCTGATTCCTTTCTAGAAAATATGAAATCTGCTAACAAACTGTGCAGAATGTGCAGGTTCACTATAGCAATAGCTCTTAGACTTATATACTGCTTCACAATGCTTCACAGACCTCTCTAAGCAGTTGACAGAGTCAATATTTTGCTCCCAACAATCTGCGTCCCCATCTTCCTGACCTTGGAAGGATGGAAAGCTGAGTCAACCATGAACCAGTCAGGAACAAATTGGTAGCAGTCAGGAGAACTAGCCTGCAATACTGCATTCTTCTAACCACTGCGCCACCACGCCTAGACGGTGAAGGCTGACAAAGAGCAAACTTAAAATACACAAAAGCCACAGCTTTGTTGTCTTACCTATCAAGGCTTCAAAGCAGTTGGCCATTGCATGCCGCAGGTCTGATTCTCTGCATAAATCAGGTCCATGAGCATAAAGCATAAAACGATCCAGCTCCAGCTTCTACAAAACAACAAGGCAGGCTATTTTGTAAAATGACAGATGTCCGAAAGAATGCACCATATGCATCATGAAGAAAGACAGGCACAAACAGGATTATATATGGATTTCTGCAGTGATCTTTTTCAGAAAGAAGGTCAAATGGAAAAGATATCGCGGGCCAGAGACATAGTTAATTGACCTGTTTGCTTGTACTAATTATTATAATTTGCACGATGTTTTGATGAATGTAGTGGATGCTAAACTAAAACTGGCAGAAATGCTGCATTAATCTCACAACACTCCAAGCGTTAGATTGTGTCTCCAAAACGTTTTTAAATGATGGATAACAACATCGTGGGTTGAAATATAATAAATACAAGCCTACTTTAAATTTGTCTCTTTGAGTCTCATTTTCTAAGTGATAATACTCTATGTAAACAAGGAATTGCACCAATATTCCTGATATGTTTAACCTTTTTTAAAAAAGATTTGTTTTATTCAGGAGCTCAAATACATACTTTCCTTATATTTCCCCCCACAAAAATAATCTTGTTCTGTAAAGAAAGTTCACTGATTGGTCCAAAGCAGGGTGGATTTGATTTAAATCAACTCAATTTAAACCATAAGTTTTAAAGAGCAACTGTCTGTCATCTCTGTCCCTCAGCGGCTCCTCCTCTGGCCTGCTGTTGACTCACCAATATTTCAGAATATACAGCCTCATGCTACATAATTAAGCTCCATTTCATGCTGAATAAACTAAATCATTAATGTATCAGAAAACTATCTTTAGATAGATTTTTACTCTAAAAGCATTTTATTAAAATAAATTTGATAAAAATAAAAAAATCAGATTTAAGAAATTGATTTAAATTTTAAAAAATCAAATTTAATTTTAAAAAAATCATCACTTTTTATCCACCCTGGTCCAAAGTCACCCAGAAACAGTTGACTATGGGTCTCCCCAACACTTTAAACATTATGTTACCAGTTTCTCAGTATGCATAGACCTCATTTAGCCAGAACACATTTATATGCCTGTCCCCTTGTTGATTTTGATGAATATTACCCAGACTGAGCCTACTCAGGGTCATTTAAATATCAACATTTTCAACCTATATATGTATGTCTGTAAAGTCCTTTAAAAAAACTCTGATGTTAATTTTGGAAATCAACATTTGCATGGGTCTTAAGTTTGTTACCTTCAGGAAAATGTGAAACTGGGGATAGAAAATGGCTTGGGAACAAAGCTGGAAACTGCAACTGGCAAAGTCCCATGATTGTAATAGTCCTCCCTAGACAAGGGGGCATATCAGAAAACATATCCTCAAATACAGAGCCTATGTTGCCGGGGGACCCATGATGCTTAGTCAGCCACCAGCTCCTCAACCCCAACCAGAAGCATCTTCTAGACAGTTCTTCAACACAAACAGGATGATGTTATTAAAGCATCTGGTTTTATGAATTTATGTCTTGTTGTTCATAGTATCTAATTATTGGTAAATATTTCAACAATCCGAGCATCTGAGCATTATGAAATAATAATAAATTCAAAAGTCTTCTGATTCTGTTCAATATTTGGGGTTATTTATTCCTCAAAAATATCCTACCTGACAGAGCTGAATAAGCAAATTGTATAATGCAGATTAATGGTGACATTAACAGATGATTAAAAGTACCTACTGCAAGTGTCCATGGGAAAGAGTAAATGTTGTACTATCAACTAATATCAGCTCAAGATTGGTTTATACTTTTGAGAGGAATGAGTGTGATAATTCCATTTTCAAACAAATTGGTATGTTAATTATTAAAGGGTAATGAAACAATCAAACTCCAAGGATCTTCCTTTCAAAGTTACGACCTTCATATGAAAATGAGAATGTTAATTTTTCTGATTATTAATTATATCACAGGGCGCATATATTAACCTCTGTGCTGAACTGAAATGAAAATGACACCGGTTTATATAATGTTATGCACCTACTTTAGAGCTATTATTTGTTACCTTTGAAATCTTGGCAAGTACTTGGTTTTAAATACCACAAATTCTATTGTACTTCCAGCAGTGAAGGCAGGCAAACATATTTGCATGATACATAATAAAAAATTAAAATGTGATTCCTGTGCCAATGAGAAACTGATCCTTTGAAATAATTTATAAATAAAAAAGGGATGGATGGATGGATCTGAAAAGTAGATAAATACCCTTAATTAGCTAATAACTCATGATACTTTCTCTTCTTTTCAGATTACATTCAAACCAGTTAAGTAAAGGTGACAATGATAGTAATTCCTCAGTCCTATTAAATTAATTACTAATAAATCATATATAAACCATGATTTAATCCTGGATTTAAATGTTTACCTTAAATTTAGCTGATGGGGGATGATGCAACTCACCTCTCCCAATTTTATCTACCATGATAGTTCAACAGACAAAGATAAAAGTGCAGAGAGCCTGGTCTATTAAGATTACAGCTTGTGAATCAGGCTTTACCTACATGCAAATTCTGAATGCATGCTACTTCATTTTGGTGGTCAGGTAGTCAGTGTAGGGATTTACCCTATTTCATTACAGTCTGTCTTTCTCAGTGAAGCATGGTATCTTCAGTTTTAGATTAACCTAGGACTGTGATGGTAAACCTATGGCACTGGTGCCACAGGTGGCACACAGAGCCATCTTGCTGGGCACATAAGCTGTCAGCCAACTTACCTCCAGCTGAGCATGCACATGCGATTGCACATGCATGCATGCACGATTGCAGAGGCCCAGCTGGTCTTCGGGCTTCCGCTGTGCATGTGCGCAATTGCAGCAGGAAGTCCAGACAGTCTTTGGAGCTCTTCTGCGCATGCACACACAATTGTTCATGTGTGTGAGAGTGCCTGTGTGCAGCATGTGTGCATTGCACATGCAAAAGCTGCATGCATGCACAGATGGTGCGGTTGCACATGCAGCGCATGTGGGGGAGCCGCATGCAAATGCAGATGGCACGTGCAAAGTACATACTTTTCAGCACTCAGTAAGTAAAACATTGGCCACCACTGACCTGACCTTTATCCTGAGAGGTTTTAAACACAGTTAGTCATCCTGAGTATTCACCACAACAGAAAAGCAGCCTGCAACTCAATCAATACATCAAACATCCAAAGATGCTGAGCTAACTTTTAGTTTTTCTTATAAGGCCCATGGAAATAATTTTACATCACATTGTTCTTAAACCAACTGAAACAATGGCACAATTCACATTTAATGCTAAGCACAACTCTCTGTTTTACACATGAGGTTAAGGCATAATGTGGTTTATGAGGGAGGTGTTTTCTCTCTTTCATATATAAATACAAAATCACACCAACAAAATAAACTACGCTAATTTTTTGCAATGAACTACATTTAAAAAAAGGGTGAATTACTAATCTTTCCTCCTAACAATGGAGCATTACAAGTTATTCTAGAAACCTGTCATGTTCTTAGACATTTGTTGGCTCTCCTCTTGTAGATATCTCCCCCCCCTCATATTGGGGGGGGAGGTGACTATTGGCTGTGTATTCCATGATTGTTTTGCTCATATGCAAAAGTAGTTTGGACTTGAGGTAATAAAAAGTGGCTTAATGTTATCTGCAGACCAATCACTGCCTTCTCTTTTAGCGTTAACACACACCAAAAAGTTTTCATTATTGTTTCATTGAAACACATGTTGCCCATTAAATCAGAATGTGTGACCACAGTTTGAAGCTGATTTGCATACTGTGCTTCTGAGGGAATTGGATTTGTATTATTATGATGATGGATATTAGTTTGAGCTAATATCCATTCATTATGGAACCAATAATTCTGATAGGGAAAGGGAACCAATTAACTGAATGAAGTCATATATTTCACTAAACTATAATTATAAACTGATAATGGTTGTTTGTAGAACTTGCCAAATTAGAAACAAACAAAACACTTTATGGCTTATTCCTACTGTGTAAATCATAGTTTGCATGGAATCAGAATTACTGAATTCTTAAGGAGAAGAAAAAAAATCAAATTGTTTGGTAGGAATATAGACAATAACATTATATTGTATGCTTTTATTTGCTGAAAAACATGCATTAAAACTTAAGAACACAGGGATAAAAGCAAAATTATAGAACATCTTACTGTTTATGTAAATAGATCCTAGTAATATTTTTTTCTCTCTCAAACAAAGAAGGCAAACTTTCAAGCATCTCTTTCATAGATATTGATACCTTACTCCACAGCTCCACCTAGGCTTTCATTTCTTTTGAAATGTAGATTAGAAATCATGTATCTGGTTATCTTCTTTTAAATGAAAAGGATTGTGCAATTTATGGTAATTCTGGCCTAGAAAATTTACTGGGCTTCCACTGCATTCATTCATCCTATATAGCAGAAACTGTTTTAGTCATCTATATTTCCTATATGCATTAAAAGCATTCACTCTGCACTTTTGTGGGTTTCTATTGATCAGTGTATTTCATGTTTCACACCCTAAAAACATTTCATGGACACGATTACGAAACTGAAACATACAGCTCTAGAATACTAAATAGGGTTCCACATATTGTGAAAATCATTTGGATCTTGTTAAAATCAACCATCCCCCTTCCCATGCATTAAATAAAGACAAATTCTTATGAGGCTTTGGGCAAACCTCTCCAAAGATGCCTTTATTTTAAGAGTCACGTGAACCAGAATGAATAAATTTCTTAAAGCACTTTTTTTCCCAAGCTCAAGCAGGAATCTGAAAAAAGTCAGGCAACTTTAATGATCAGGTGGGAAATTCTGTTCTTGTGTAAGGTCTAAAGCAGCAGTGTCAAACTCGCAGCCCACAGGCAGGATCCATCACATGCTAGCCATCCTCACCCCTGTTTTAGCAAAGAGGGAAAAACTGACAACAACATGACACAAATCTGATATCCCGGCCTAAAGATTTTTTCCCACATCATTTTGGAAGCACAATCATTAGAAATGCAAGATTTTCAGAAATGTTTAGGAATTTTTCTTTTTTCTTTTTTGAAAAATGGAAATTACAAGAGAAATGGATATGTCAGATTCCTAAGGAAGACCAGATTAAGGAACAGACACCATACTTCCCTTTGCCCTCAATCAAGGTTATCGTCTAAACTTACTCCAATATGCAACATTCATTTTTATTTCACTTGTTACTGATATACAAATAATGCTTGACATTTGACTGGTCACTTAACGACCATTCAAAATTATGATGGACCTTCCCAGAGCTGTTTTCAGAATTACATTGGTCACAGAAGCACAGATGAGAAGCCATGCGATGCCTTATTATGACCATAGGGACTTAGGACCGTAATTCTGGTTTCAATTACAGTCATAAGCCAAGAGCTACCTATAAGATTTGTTTTGCTATTTTAAGAATAAACAGATTTAGACGTAGGTACAGAGATATACACTGAACTATTAATTGTATTATTTCAATTATTGTAAGGTGCTGGTTGTCACTTATAAAATCCCACAAGGCAAAGGACCTGGTTATAATATTATTATTAATTATTATTATTATTATTTATTTATTATCACGATTTATATACCGCCCCCTCTCCCGGGGGACTATTTGAAGAACTGCCTATCTCCCATAGTATCTGCCTGGCTAATTTGATCTGGCAGGTTTTGTGGGCTATAAGCTTCTTCAAATAAGCAACGTCAATTATTGCAGGGGTCCCAATCTCTGGTCCATCGACTGGCACTGGGCCATAGCATGACAGAATCTGGGTCGCACCAACAAGCGAAGCCCCATCCGCGGGATGCAGGCAGCATGCAAAACCACCAACAACTCTGTGGTCTGCGGAAAAACCTCTCTCCATGGAACCGATTGGGGACGGCTGATCTATTGGGACCATGGACACTCATCTTCCGTGTTGTAGTGTTTGCCTTCTGGAAAAGTGTTTCCCCTCCAAGATCCTAATAGCCCCCAGTCACTCTTTCTCAGCCCAACCCACCTCACAGGTTGTTGTTGTGGGGAAAACAGGAGGAAGGTGTGTTGGATACTAAACAAACAAACAAATTTAAATAAGTAAATAATCCCTCCCTTTACAATATCCTATAAGCATGGGTAGCATTGCTTTTCTGCGATGAGATCAAGTGAAGGCTGGAGATTGCAGCCAAAAACTCACGTGAGGCTTTAATAGTGAAGGGCCAGTATTCAGAAAAAGATCGGCAGAAGTAGGCTTGGAAAACAAGGGCCCTGGGTGATACACTGAGCTTTCTCTTTTCTTGGAGTTTCTCTATAGAGACGGATAGGCAAGAGTTCCCTATGGCCAATCACTTTAAACCAAACTTATAGAAATGTGTCCTTTTGATGATGTTCTTCTCATGGAAGTTAGTGGCAATTTTACTCTTCGTGGTTATAAACTCACAATCAGCAATGCCAAATAGGTTCAAGGAAAACAATCCAGATGTTGGAAAATACTGAAGGAATGGGATTACTTAGTTTTCTTTAAAGTATTATTTTTAACCTACTCTTTTTGGATATAGAATCCAACATACTCAAAAAGCCCAGTGAAATTTGATTCGGACATTACTGGATCCTTGAAGTACCTAAACTATCTCCAGGAACCAGGCAGGAAAAGTGTGTTTTGCCATCTTTTATCAGTACAGGCATAATAATACAAGAAATAATCTGATTATCCAGCTCTTCTCATAGAGTGTGCATTTCACATCATTCTGGAACTTTGTAGGAACAAACCAGAGGAAACTAAATCTCTCCACCTAACATAGATCTAAATGTGAGCTGAACTTGGAGGACAAATCAATTTTGAGTAGACAAGCAAGTAAAGCAAAAATGACAGAATGATTCCAGTATTCTTTTGAAATCTAGAAAGATAACCAAACCCTCCCACAGCTGCACTACAACAACTGTATAAGAAGAGCTAACCAAGGGAAAAAATCCCCAGCTCCTCTGAAATCTCTCATCTTGCTACTGCTGCAAGCTCAGAATGCAAAATGAATCCTAAATATGGGGAAAGATGTAACACAACAACCTGAACAACTTCCTATTTACACCCTTGAATCGAGAGATATAAATCTGGCACAGAGACCAAACATAAACCTGCCTGCTTCATATTAATGATGCTCATGACAGCCAGAAAACAATAGCTTCAAAATAAATGTTCACAAAGATAAAGAACAATGACATCTGGCTAAAGGCGTACAGAGAGATGATGAAAATTGAGAGAGGGGAACTTAGAGGCATCTAAGAAGTGTAAGGGGAAATCAATGAACTATGTATGTTTGGGAGCATAAGTGGCACTAGTTAAGAGAAAGTAAATTGAAAGATCAATCGAAAACTCTTATGGTTGTAAGCAACTCACTTCGACGTTTTCAGTATCATCTAGCATCCCCATTAATTTTTCAGAAGGCAGACTCTCCTATTATGGTGGTACTTAGAAGGATTGTTAGTGGGAATAATTTTCAGACAAACAAAATCAGGACTCAAGGAGAGCGACTAGAATTCAAATTGCTTCCATAGCAGGAAGAGAGGCGCCCTGGTGGCATTGTAGTTAGAATGCAGTATTGCAGACTAACTCTGCCCACAGCCTGGAGCTCGATCCTGGTTGGCTCAAGGTTGACTCGGCCTTCCATCCTTCCAAGGTCAATAAAATGAGGACCCAGATTGCTCAAAGAGTGCTATAAAGCACTATGAGGTGGTACATAAGTCTATTGCTACAGCAGCCTAGTAGAAGCCTGCCAGATATCGTTATCAGCCCATCCAATCCAGCATTCTGTCATACAATAGTGCACCAAATGCGTTTAGGGCAACCACAAACATTTCTCCACCACTGTTGCTTTTCTGTAGCTGGCATTTGGGGCATTTTGCTTGAGTGTTTGAGGAGATTCTGAATAATCATCAAGAAAAAAGAACCCTAACCCTAATCTTCCCTTTATTTAGTCTTAGTCATAGAAAATAGAGTTGGAGGTTTTCTAGTCCAATCCCCTGCTGAAGCCGGAGACCCTATCCCAAACAGGTGGTCCTCACCGCACCTCATGTCACCAAACTCCAGCTCCATGTATCATGTCAGTCAGTTCTGCTAGTGATTCTCGACCTTGCCTCATTTATTTTCAGGGATAGCCTTGGTATCTGATATTGTAAACATGGAAGAAAAACTTATTTTTGCTTATGTTCCAAATTCTGCAAATGACACATCTCTTCACTCAACTTTACTCTCAGATACAGATCAAAGCACTACACTATTTTCCCTGAAGGGGTGACTAAGGGAGATATTCTAGCCCTCTTAATACTTTTGGTTTCTGTATGCTGCATATTTTTTGGTTCTACAATTATTTTTAAAATGTGCTGACCAGAAATATCATATAATGCCAAAAAAAAAAAAAAAAGTGGGAAAAGGGAGAATGGTTCTCCAAAACTGGCTACTTTAATTCCCTTCCTAATAGTCTTGTGCATGGAATTCTCTCAGGTACAAAGGACCAGGACCATTCATTAAGTTGCAGTTCAAAAAGGATTTATTGGTCAAGGCTATATACAAGAATCTAATCAACTAAAATTCAGTTCAAAATTGGCGCCAGATTAATGTCAGTGGAATTCAAGAGTGGTTGTACTTAGACCATCTGAGGCAACATAATGACTCTAAGCCAGGGGTGGGCAAACTTTCTGACTCGTGGGCCACAATGGTTTCTAAAATTTGACAGAGGGGCCGGGCCAGAATAGGATGCGATGCAATGGCGCCAT
>JAEANM010022768.1:0-11524 GCA_017656035.1 Myanophis thanlyinensis
TAAATAACAATTTAAAAACAAATTAAAAGTTAAAACTAAATTGGGTGGCTGATCACAATTTAAATTTAAAACCTAATCTGAAATTAAAAAATTTAAAATTTAACGTTAAAAATTTAAAACGCAATTTAAAAAACCCCAACTAATTAGTTCTAGGCCAGACCGGCCTGTTGGAACAAATAGGTTTTTAATGCGCGGGATAGGAACATTATTCTGTTCCTCTCCTGGTATCTGCTGCTGACAATCCAAGGCAGCTGGATCATCTCTCGCTTTAGCTTTTCACAGCCCCCCTCCCCCCCCCTTTTTTTTGTTTGATCCTTGGACCATTCTGGCGGTGATACTTTGATTCCGCCTCTCCCTGGGACCACAAGAGCACCCACAAACAGTGATGGAGCCCTTCCTCTTCCCAGCAGAGCTACTTCGTTGCATAGGTCCAGGAGACTTTGCAGGAGAGCTCAGTAGCAGTCCAGGTTTCCTTGAAAAGAATGCAAGTAGCACGAGAGAGTCCATAAGCGCTGGCACTAGAGGTCCGAGTACTACAGTTGCTTTTTCTTTTTGAGAGGTGAGATTAACATTGGTGGCATTATGCTAAATCAGAGGTATCAAACTTGAGGCCTGTGGGCCAGCCCGGCCCACGGGGGGGCTTAGATCTGGCCCACAGGGCCACAGCAAAGGACCAGCCCACAGTCTCTGCCAGGGAAAAAGGAGCTTGGAGGGGGGGAGGGCTACGCAGAGCCCTCCTGAGCTCTGTTTTCACTGGCAGAATGCTGCAGTGGCTGTCACGGTCAAAAATGGATGTTGAGCTGGCCACGCCCACCTGAGCCCCAGAGGTCATGCACAACCCTGATGTGACCCTCAATGAAATCGAGTTTGACACCCCTGTGCTAAAGGATCACTCAAGTACTGCCATCCAGAGTAGGTCCATCCATATTTTAATGCGCAGAGAATCTCTTTTTGCATAGCCAGGTTGGGAGTGTTTCTGTTTAAAAGGGATTTGGGGGAGGGATGGGCCAGGGGGATAATGACTTTTCTCTTTTCTCTCCTTGAGTTGCTGGAAAGCCTCTTAAAAACAACATAATCGCTCACTCTAATATCAGATTAATTGCAGTGAACCCAAGGACCATCCTTGGATGTCATCTTCCATCATCTAAGCTAGCCATGGTCAGCAAAGTCCAACATTATCGGTATCTCTGAAAATAACGTTTTTTGCGTTCAGGCAATTCAAGCATTTGCTACATTCCGAGCCCCTGTTATGAGTCAGATACTGAGACCACAGCAATCTCTTTTCTGTTGCGGGACAACGGGCAGGGGTACTTGTAGGCCTTATGTCTACATTTACCAAAGGAATGACTCTTAGAATTTATTCCGATTTAATTAATTCCCTCACACAGTGACTTGCATTTCCCCAGATCTCCCTGGAGCCGGTTCAGAACCCTCTCTCTGGTAGCAGTCTGATGCTGCACTATTGCCAGGAGAACACCCACAACCATGGAGACTGTCCAGAGGATTTCCGCCAGCAGCAACAGCCCTGCAGGGACGATAAGGGTCAGATGCCCCTGGAATCCGATTCAGTGGAGTTCAACAATGCCATAAGTTACGTCAATAAAATCAAGACCCGATTTCTTGATCACCCTGAAATCTATCGTTCCTTCTTGGAGATCCTTCACACGTATCAGGTAAAGGAGGATGCCTCCCCCCCTTTCACCAGTCCAGTAATGGATATTGGATGGGGTCTGTCTTTGCACACAGACAGTCTTCCTCCTATTTCTCTATTTTCAAACACAGAAGCTGAATTCTTATTGCACCTGACCAGAGTAAAATCAGATAAGAGTACTTCTGTGGGAACCCAGCCTAAGCGTATTGTGCAGAAACCATTATATTGTTTGTTGTTTGGATGTATGTAATGGGAAGGCAGGAACTGCACTTCGTTAAACTGGGATTAGGACTGAGAATTGGGTAGCCCAGACAAGAGATTCTACCCTAGACTGACGGCGCTTTCGCTTTTAAACAGGCGCAACCAACATAACATTTCACAACAAGGAGACAGTTTGGTGTTGGTTTCTGGGTAGAAACTAGGTGAGGTGAGTTCTAGTCCTGAAAGTTGCTAGGTGACCTTAAGCCAGTCATTTTTCTCTAATGAGGCCAGTCCACCTCACAGGGTTACCGTTGTTGGAGGAAAATGGGAGGAAGCGTTAATGTATGTTGCCTTGAGTGATACAAAATAAAAGCGGAGTATAAATCTAATGATTAAAAACATTTTCTTAACTTGGCAGAAGGAGCAGCTCAGCACAAAAGGCCGCCCTTTTCGAGGCATGTCGGAAGAAGAGGTCTTCACTGAAGTGGCAAATCTTTTCAGAGGCCAGGAAGATCTTCTATCTGAGTTTGGACAGTTCCTTCCGGAGGCAAAGAGGTCTTTGGTATGTCTTTGCTGAAACTCTGGTGTGGCCGTTGTGAGTGGGGTGTGAAGAATGGGAGGGGTGCTTTCTCTTTTGGATGGAAGAGTCTGGTTTATTTCCTGTATCAACTGAAGGACAGCATTCATCTTCATAGCAGATGGATGCAGCCTCAAACCTGTGGAGAGTCGAATAGCCCCCAGCAGCCCCGCAGAGAAAATGCCTTTTGTTTGAAAGCGAGTCCCTACCCTGGACAAGAATAAGAGCAGCCCCTTCCCTGCATGGTAGCAAACCATTCAAAGCAGCCTTTTCCCCCAATTCTGGCTTGAGATGTCCTTCAAGTTTGTTAAAGGGAGTCGTCTTCCTCTCTGCCTGTTCGTTTATTATTATTCATTGGGTCAATTTATAGAGCTTCCCATCTGGCAAACACAACACCGGGCAGCTGCCAGACTTTAAAAACAATGCAGACCGAATGATGAACATTAACAAATAAAGGCCAGTAAATAAACAGTCACCAACCTCTTTGCCTTTTGGTTTTAGTTCACAGGGAATGGGCCGTGTGATGCCAACAGTATCCCCAAAATGGATCATGAGAAACATCTAGAAAACAGTAAGAAACGGTCCAGGTCTCTGTTGCTCCGTCCTGGGCCCAGCCCAGCCAAGGTATCTGAACTGAATGCAGAGCTGGGGGGAAAGGACAAGAGTGATTTTGAAATATAGGTGGGCAGTCTAGCTGAAACCATCTGGCTGATTGGTTCTTCCCTGGAGAAGCAAAGGAGGCACTTCCATCAAAAAACGGCTGAGCTCATGACACATTTCCTCATATTTAGCTATGCTGGCCTATTACGAGTAAAACCAGCCAACTGAAGCGCTAATAAAAGGAGCTTATTTGCTTACACTGCCACTGGTGGTGTTATCTAGTTTGGGTAATGTAACATCTTCCAGGAAAGAACCAAGCTCAGAGAGCACCAAGGACCCCTTTTAACTGTAGCATTGTTTAAAGATGGACAGGTTCTTTGTTGCAGAAACTTTTCTGACGGATTTAGTTTGAAAGAGGAAGAGGAGGAAAAGACAGCCTCTAGTCCCCCAAACTTTTCAACACAATAAATCTGTCCTATTTTAGAGTTTTTCCATAAATGGTACTATCACAATTATGTTGTTGTTAGTTGCAAAGTCGTGTCCGACCCATCGCGACACCATGGACAACTTTCCTCCAGGCCTTCCTGCCCTCTACCTTCCACCAGAGTCCATTTAATCTCACACCGACTGCTTCAGTGACTCCATCCAGCCACCTCATTCTCTGCCGTCAACTTCTTCTTTTGCCCTCCATCGTTCCCAGCATTAGGCTCTTCTCCAGCGAGTCCTTCCTTCTCATTAGGTGGCCAAAGTATTTGAGTTTCATCTTCAGGATCTGGCCTTCTAAAGAGCAGTCAGGGTTGATCTCCTCTAGGACTGACTGGTTTGATCACCTTGCAATCCAAGGGACTTGCAGGAGTCTTCTCCAGCACCATAGTTCAAAGGCCTCAATTCTTTGGCACTCAGCCTTCCTTATAGTCCAGTTTTCATAGCCATACATTACAACTGGGAAGACATCACTGTTACAGTACCTTTTACTATCAGCAGCAGGCACAACTAACATAACATTTCACAAAAGAGAGAGAGTTTGGTGTTGTACAAAATATATTTTTCAGCTACATTTCTGAGATTCAAAGAAAAATAATCAATAGTAGGAAAGACAATTATGAACTGGAAAACATTTGTCTAAATCAGTGTTTGGCAACATCAGTACTTTTAATATGTCTGGGCCTAATCACCAGCTTGCTTGGTGGGGAATTCTGGGAGCTGGAAATCCACATTGCAGAAGTTGTTGAGAAACCTAAGTCCATTTTTACCAATTCTACTTTTATGTAGGTATGACTGGGAGGAGTAGCAGAAGCCTGTGGAGGATAGTGTTGCCCTTTTGCTTTTTAGGGGATACAAAGGTTACTATAAGTTACTGAGTATTTTGTTTGGGATTGTAATGTCATGAAAAGCCAAACAGGTAAGAGCTACTTCTAAGCTGCTTCTACTTCTGAAATGCTCCCAACAGAAAAAGATGAAACTGCGTGGGACCAAGGACCTCTCCGTTGCGACCGTGGGCAAATATGGCACTCTGCAGGAATTTTCTTTCTTTGACAAGGTCTGTTGTTCCTGATAGAAACAGAGTTGCAATCCATGAACCCTTGCAATGCAAAATAGCCCTGGGTTGCTGGTGGTGGAAAAAGCCCCCTAAAGCCCCCTTAGCAAACTGCACTAACTTTGGTTAAAGTTAGTTCCTCAGGTTGTACTCACCAGATGATTGTCTGTCTGAGTTAGACAGCTCAGCTCCTGCAAGAGCTGAAATGGGAGTTTCAACAGGGTCTGGATGTCTGTTGGTGTCTAACAGACAAAAGGTGCCACTTTCCTCTCTGGCTATTTTGGTAGGTACGTCGAGTCCTCAAGAGCCAAGAAGTCTATGAGAACTTCCTCCGCTGCATTGCTCTCTTCAACCAAGAACTGGTCTCTGGCTCTGAGTTGCTTCAGCTGATCACGCCCTTTTTGGGGTAAGAGAAACAACGTTAAGTTTTGTTCTTTGGGCCCAGAGCTCCTTTACACTGGGGTGGTGGACAACTATGGTAACTTTATTATCTGTGGACTTCATCTCCCAGAATTCAACTCCCATGCTGGCTCAGGAATTCTGGGAGTTGAAGTCCATAGGTCATAACGTTGCCACAGTTGCCCAATCCAGCTTTAGGCTGTTGAGAGACTAGTCTCCCAAATAATCTCTTCCAAAAAGCATGGAGGAACGTTTTTATCAAATTAGAATGGGACGATAGTCTCATACAAAGAATTGTTGCAATCAATTCACTAGTTATGGGGTCAGTGGACTCCTTGTGATTTTTTAAAAAATGATGAGGCAATATATTGTACCATTGATAGTTGTATAATTGCCATTGTTAAGTCATTTTGAGAATCAATCATCGTTTTGCAGATTTTGCAGCCAAAGCCCAGGCTGCTCAACAAACTGCACACAGTTGCCGCAGTTGTGTAATGGTTACATGAAATATTTCATGGCTGCAGCTCTTTGTTACTTTCAACAGTTCTTGAAGGGACGGGCAGTCTTAAGAGCATGAATCCTTCAGCTCCATATTTCCATTTCTCCTAGAAAACCCCAAGGCTGCACAGTAGAAATTTCAGTTTTGTTTTTTTGTATTTTATTAAGGATGAAATAAAATCATTAAGGATAGACATTTCAACCGTGGCCTCTCCAGTGGTATTGCAATCCATTCAAAGAAAAATTGATGATGATGGTGTTGGTGATGATGATGATGTAGATGTAGATGTACCTCCTGGAAAAGATGATTGTCTGCTGTCGCTCTAGAGAAATGACATCTGCTCTTTTATCTTCTAATGGTGATTAGTGGTGAAAGGCAGGCTGCTACTTTTCAGTGTGCTCTTTCTCAAAAAGAGCTCTTTTACAGCTTTAAACCTGTCAGTTTCTAGCATCTGTTTGCTTGTATATTTTTTTGGTTTGAAGGAAATTCCCTGAACTCTTTGCTCAGTTCAAGTCATTCCTGGGAGTGAAGGAACTCTCTTTCGCCTCCCCAATGAGCGATCGCTCTGGGGATGGGATGTGCCGGGAAATTGACTATGCTTCCTGCAAGCGTATCGGCTCCAGCTACAGGGCCCTCCCCAAGACTTACCAGCAACCCAAGTGCAGCGGCAGGACAGCTATTTGCAAAGAGGTAGGTAGCATTTGCCATTCCTTGTAGAGAAGAGAGTAGAAGGCAAGGTGGATTTCATCAGACATTGGAGAACAGGGCCACGAAGGAAGATGCTCAGAAGAGCCAGCTGATTATAGTGTGTGTTTTAAATTCTACAGGTGCTAAATGATACCTGGGTCTCCTTCCCATCTTGGTCTGAAGATTCGACCTTTGTCAGTTCAAAGAAAACTCCTTATGAGGAGCAGCTACATCGGTGTGAAGATGAGCGCTTTGAGGTGTGACTCCTTCATCTGACAGTTGTTAAACTCAAGTGTGTCCTCTTGGTCAGCAACTAAGCATCACAATCAGGGCAACCTGGTCTACCCAAATACAGGACGGAGCATACGGCTTCCGCTTTCACCTTTCAGCCCCAATCCAGGAGCCTTTGCAGGCAGTCGCTTTTGTGACAAACTACCATATTTTTCAGAATATAAGATGCACTGGAGTATAAGACACAGTTAGATTTAGAAGAGGAAAACAAGAAAAAAAAGTTTTTGGCCTCCATGCCTCTTGTTTTCCCCCTCCCCAGCCACCAGAAGTACTTTGCAGGCCTCCGAAACTCTCCACGTGGCCCGTTTTCAAAAACAGGCCATGTGGAGGGTTCCGGAGGCCTGCAAAACGCTTTTGGGGGCCAGGGACGGGGAAAACAAGACACGCGGGGGGTGGGGGTGGGAGGCCAAAATCATGCGGGGGAACAAGTGTATTTGATGTATAAGCTGCACCGTAATTTTCACCCACTTTTGGGGGGGGGGGGGGGAGTGCATCTTATACACCAAAAAAATATGGTATATTGTGTTGAATTTATATTTTACCGACAAAGAAATAAAGGGAGACTAGTATATATCTGTTTCAAGCTATTTAGCCCTTGTCAGCTAGCCAGATCCTTTCTGGCTTAGAGGTTAATAGAGGGGTGGGCAAACTTTTTGACTCGCGGGCCACAATGGTTTCTAAAACTTGACAGAGGGGCCCGGCCAGAATAGGAGAATGGTGTGTTTGTGTGAACTAATGTAAATTAAAATGTAAAAACCATTACATGCCGCGTAAATGGAATAAGGTGGTTAAGGAAGGTGGAGCTGTTCCAACCAGTGGAATATTCTGGATAAATCTGCTTTGTGGACTGTGTTCAGTAAGCTACTGCTAATGTGATCAACGAGTATTTTACCATCTGAGTTAATAATTTACTTCAGACCACATAATGCTTAGCTTTTCATTGGGCTGGTTGCTACTAGTAACTAGTTTGGCAGGCAGGATTAAAAAGCCCAATGGGCCGGATGTGGCCCGCGGGCCGTAGTTTGCCCATGTCTGGGTTAATACGTCTACCTAATGTGCAAAGTAGCCCAGGTTCAAATCCCGGAAAGGGTATGACTAGTTGACGAGAGCTAAATAGCTTGAAATAGATCTCTACTTGGTCTCCCTTTATTTCTTTGTCAGTAAAATATAAATTCAACTAAGTATCAAGTTTCTAATCAGGAGTCCAGCTTCTCCCCTTGATTTTGCTGATCGGAAGTGCAACTGTCATAAATACACGCCAGTTGCCAAGCACCCAGTTTTTGATCACGTGGGCATGGGGATGCTGCAACGGTTGTAAATATAAAAATTGGTGATAAGTCATTTTCTTCAGAGCTGTTGTAACTTTGATTAGTCACTAAATTAACAGTTGTGAGGTATACACTGTTTTCGACTAAAACCAGTTGCATTATAAATGATCTGTAGTCTGTCTGGAGCATAACATATCTTGAACTACAAAATATATCATGATATTTTACTAGCAAGAGCAATAAGTGACAGATATCCAATCATGATCAAGTTCTACTATGGTCTGAGATGCCAGTTCTCTGGACCCAGATCCATTCTGGCAATTAATAATATCAGTTAGCATAACAGATTTAATCTGCAGTGCTGAGAATTATCTACTTATTTTCCAGTGCTATTCACATTTCAGGAACATTTTAACCTCTGGTGTAGCACCTTGGCATGGATCTAGTCAAATAATGGAATTTAACAGATTTTGTTCTGTCATTCACAACTTGAATAAGGACAAGGATTTAAAAAAAAATCATTCTATGAGTATTACCGTATTTTTTTCACTATAAGATGCACCGGACCATAAGATGCACCTAGGTTTAGAGGAGGAAAACAAGAAAAAAAAATAGTTTTCGGCCTTCATGGCCCCCAGAAGCACTCTGCCAGCTCGTTTTTGTTCTGCAGAGTGCTTCTGGGGGCCAGAGAGGCCAAAAACAGGCCTGTATTTGCTCTATAAGATGCACAGATATTTCCATCCATTGGGGGGGGGGTGTATTACCAGTGCAAAAAATACAATATTTGACTCATTAGAAAAGGAATATCTGCATTATCAACGAATATCTTTTTTGCTAACAATTTCATTGCCCTCTGGAGTTCACTCTTTCTAATGTCGTCTTTCTCTCTCAGAGGTATAGATAAATATGTTATTCATTTGAGACAATGCTTCATGCATCAAATGAACTTGACTGCAGTCTGGAAAAAGTTTATCTGTTGTTATATTAGATTTTAGTGTGGGAGTCCACCATATGGGTGCCCAGATGTTGTTAAAGTACATCAGTTAATGCCATGTTTGGTTGGGACCATCAGGAATTGTGGTACAACGACTCCTTTGGAGTGGAGCAGCTACAACAAGGCTGATAAATAATTGTGATAGTAACTGGCAGGCTGTTTTGGTGGTTTGGAAGAGAATGGTTTCATTGTCTGCTGTGACTGTCTCACAAGTGTGTGGGCTGGATTGTCTTAATTTCCTTCACATAATCGTTCGTGGTAAAGAAGATCCCTCCTTTTGCTTCTCTTCTGTTTCATGGCTTACTTTCTGCAGCTGGATGTTGTCTTAGAGACCAACTTGGCAACCATCCGTGTCTTAGAAAGTGTACAGAAAAAACTGACCCGTATGTCGCAGGAGGATCAAGAGAAGTTCCGGTTGGATGACTGCCTCGGTGGCACATCAGAAGTGATCCAGCGCCGGGCCATCTACCGTATCTATGGTGACAAAGCACCTGAGATAATTGAGAGCCTCAAGAAGAACCCTATCACCGCACTTCCTGTTATCCTGAAGAGGTGAGCCGTGCACAGTCCCTTAAACAATCTATTCCAAGGGTGCCCAATACGTCGCTCACGATCTACCGGTCGATTGCAAAGGTAGGGTGGGTAGATCGCACGGCATACCTTCGGATAGTTGAAGCCACCTGAATTGATCTGGAGTTCTGTTGTCGGCTCTAGAGGCTTTCAGGAAAGGCTAGCCGGCTGCAGAAGAAATGGGTCAAGCCATGTGTGAGACCTGGCTCCAACTATCTGAAGGTATGCCGTGCAAAAGCCTTGCTGGCCAAAGTTTTGTATTTTGTTTTGATTTGGTCATTTTATAAGTAGCTCACAAGCCAAAAAAGTGTGGGCACCCCTGATCTATTCAGTTTCCTCCCAACCAGACTGCAACACCCAGAATTCCTTGGCTGCTGCAAGTTGTGATTCCAACACATCTAAAAGATTCTAGCCTAGAGGAAAATCTTGTTGAAATCGCTCCCATCCTTTTGCTCTCCATGAAGATTACATTTGGAATACTTGTCATAATATTATCAGTGTGCAAGTAACACTTCTCTTATGTAAAACGTACTTCTCCGGTCGCTGGGCCCGGAAACAGCATTTCTTCAGAGTCTTTTATTTATCCTTGGTTTCCAATCTCAGTGACATCTACTCTGTTTCAGGCTGAAGGCCAAGGAAGAAGAGTGGCGAGAAGCTCAGCAGGGCTTCAACAAGATCTGGCGAGAGCAGTATGAGAAGGCCTACTTGAAGTCTCTTGACCATCAGGCTGCCAACTTCAAGCAGAACGACACGAAAGCCTTGCGCTCCAAGAGCCTGCTGAATGAGATTGAGAGCGTCTACGATGAGGTAAGCATTGGGGCTCCTCTGAAGGGTGGAGTAGGGAGCCCTGGTTCTCTCACCAAGCTCTCCTCTGTGTATTTCCAGCACCAGGAGCAACACTCCGAGGGAAGGGGAGCCACTAACGAGCCACATCTCATCTTCATCTACGAAGACAAGCAGATCCTAGATGATGCGGCTGCCTTAATCAGCTACTATGTGAAACGGCAACCCACTATCCAAAAGGAGGACCAGGCTACTATTCGACAGATTGTCCAGCACTTCATCCCAGACCTGTTTTTCTCCCAGATGCCCGAGTACCCAGTTCCTGAAGAGTTGCCCAGCGAGGAGAAGGGAAGCCCCAAGGCTCACCCGGTGGAGACACGTGATCTGCGGAAAAGGCATCCGCCTGGCTCACAAGTGACCCCTGTGGAGGATAAGGGATCGACCCTGGTGGAAGCCCATGAGCTGAGAAAGAGGAATCCCCCTGGCCCACCTGCGAGCCCTATGGAGGAGAAGCCATCTGCCTTGGAAGGCCATGAACTGCGTAAAAGAAACCCCCCAGCACCTCCAGCCAGCCCTGCGAAGGACAAAGGGAGTCTGGAAAGCATCGTGCCTTCCGCTCGGTCCCACCGCACCCTGGACAATGTCTATACTCTCTTCTTTGCCAATAACAACTGGTACTTCTTCCTTCGCCTTCATCAGACTCTTTGCTCCCGGCTCCTCAAGATTTACCGTCAGGCGCAGAAGCAGCTGCTGGAATATCGGACAGAAAAAGAGAGAGAGAAGTTATTGTGTGAAGGCCGGAAGGAGCGGGCCAATGATCCTGCCATGGAGCTGAGGCTGAAGCAACCGAGTAAGTTGACTTTGGTTGCCTCTCGAAAGAGTTTGGGTGGAGGGAAGGGGGAGAACTGCGTACATTGGTTGCTGTCAGGCACAAACAATCAAAGCCACTCATAAATACATAAAGGAAGCAGCTACGTTGTTTTCTATCTTAAGTTACAAAAATCTGCCCAGACTCCTTGCCTTCCCGTGGAACAACCAGCTATGGTTTCATGAATCTTGGAGGAGGTCAGGGTTATGCCTCTGGCAGCCGCACAAGGATTCTAAGCTAGGCCCTCACTTGATCCCTCCTTCCAGCCTAGCTAGCAGTTTCTCAACAGTTACACAAACTTCCAAAGGATGTGTATGTGTGAAGTAGATGTTGTTCGTGTTTTTGCTTTTTGAATAGAACGATGAGGGGTTGTAAGGCTGGCAATTTTCTCAGAACCCTGTTGGATGCAAATTGCACCTGAGAAACTTAACTGACTCTTCATTTTGTAGGGGAAATTATATTTTTTTATCAGTAGAGGAAGTTTCATGCAAAACAGATTAAACCAAAAACTGAAGCTACTACCTAGTTATTCAATTCAATCCTTTATTGTCAATGCACAACATGTGTGCAGCGAAATTGAGTTTCGCTCCATCAGTACA
>JAEANM010022769.1:0-11524 GCA_017656035.1 Myanophis thanlyinensis
AAATTTAAAAAAAAAAAAAAAGAAAAAGTAAACATTATGACCAATCCTTACTTTTACTACCTTTGGAGGTTTGTAAAGCAAAGAAAAGCTAAGAAAGATGATTAGCACAGTTGTGGTTTCACTTAGCAACGCAATCAAGTTGCTGGTCCTGACTTGTGATCACTAAATTACCTGTGTGTATATATTTAGGCTTTTTAAAAAAAAAATCCCCAATTTTTTTTTCATTTCTCAAAGTAATTTTCAGGGCCCTCTGTACCGATTTGTATTCACAACAATCTTTTGAGTTAGGCCTCACTGACAGTATGTATTTATGTTGAAGAAGGATTTGAATACAGAGGCCTTAGAATATGTAAAACCAGAATGTCTCCTGCAAACACTGGGTGTGAGAGGCCTCTAGAGATTGACTGCAATGAATGGTCACCTCAAAAGTTAGCTGCTGTGTTTGCCAGCATGAGTTTTAATAGCCTCAGGTATTCTCAGAATGTCATATCACTCCTCCCCTCTCCAACATGCAAACACATCTGTCCATCCCTGTTCTGTATCTTGAGTCTCTTGGGGTGTTGCCATGGCGATAGAATATGGGTAGCAAAGTCCAGAAGAGCTCATGGAATCCTTGCACTAAAACTCAGCAGTCTGGAATTAAAAGCCACTGAAGAACGATTCTTCTTTGGTCTTGCCTGGATTGAAATCGTGGGGATGGGAACAGAAGCTTGCAGGCATCAGGGCTGATATTCCCTCCATATTGTCCCTGGGAATTTTTCCAAAGCTACTTTCCCTTTCCCCACCCTCAAGTGTTTGTCTCATAGGACCAGACGATGGTAAATCAGGTTTCATTACGTCCATCCTGCCATTCATTATGTGGAAAAGCAGACTTCCTCTGGAATCCATTTTGTGGAAGTACCTGCAACATGATTCCAAAATTCTATACTGACCCAAGAATGTTGTCTTCATCCTCTTTGGCCTCTGAAAGATGACAGGATTATTTGAAATCTGACATTAACTAGTCATGTTTATTTTCTCCATTTTCCCCCCTCTTCTTGGCTTAGTCTGCAGCATAAAGCCTGCAACTCTGGAACAGGGTCTTCTGTTTATTTGTGTAGCCCAGGACAGGGGCTGGTCCTTTGGAGAAACAAGGAAACAAACAAAAAAGCCCAAATTTCTTTTTACTACGTAAGAGTTGGCTGGGCTGTGTAAATCCTTCTGAAGAGGTGCTTTGAAAGCACAGATATGCATATCAAGACAGCTGGCGAAAGGGAAAAAAAACACCTCATAGATTAAAATTCACGTGCATTCAAATATACAAAACGTCAGCTTGATGGGCTAAAGATTCATTAATTGGTGAGAGAAATGTTTGTAACAGGTGCGGAGGTGCACATGTGTGATAGAAAATGGGGATGGAGGAGGAAAATTATGTATCTATTGCAAGAAACAAAACAGGCATTTAATTCAAGGGTGAATAAACAGAAATTAGTCTAGTGCTCCCTGGCCATTTCCATGTCGATCCATTCTAGGGAGCAACTGATAATAATATCTAAGCAATGCCTGGATTTTTGTGATAAGTTATTTTTTTCAGGTATTGTAAATCTGTGTTTGGGCTGAACCATTTCAGAATATAAATACATAAAAATTACCACAAGAGACAAAAAATTAAACTAGATCCCCCCCCCCCCCCATGGTGCCTAGTTTTTTTTTGTAAGTGGAGGATTTTTTTAAAGTTATAGTAAATTGTGTGAACTGCCACTTTCTGTGAAAAATAATATTATCCAGAGATGAGATTCTACTTTAAAGAGAATAATGGCTGTGATTTGTTGTAGAATACATTAATATTTGTAAGCATTTCAAATGATTAAATCCTTAGAGTATCAATTGTATAAGGAATTGCTACTTCCAAACATGCAATCTGTTATCATAAAAATCAAAGACTTATGAACAGGAAATGCAGCTGATTAGATCTGTACTGTAATCAACTCAAACTCTTGTTATACTTGCATACATCTTCATTTTTTCCCCTCTCTAATTCCACCCAGTGGTTTTCCTGGTTTGATTATAGCATCAATAATTTTAAAAACTAGCAGAAAAGAAAGAGAGACACACCTTAGCATTCCAAACCACTTGATTTCATATGAAATGGTAATTGGAAGTCAGTGTTCTATTATTGTGTCGCTTTTCATACTGAGATGGGTGAGATATAAATTTAATAAATGAATAAATTGTAGATTTACATGAAAAAGTTGTTGGATTGCAATACCCAGCTTCTTCATTATGAGTCATCCAATTACGACTACTTAGAGTTGCAATTTAGCAACAACTCCTGTGGAAGAACCAAAGTTGCCTCTACTCTGGTTGTACGTATTATTTGTATGCTATTTATATACGTATTTGTTTTTGTTGTATTTGGTAAATAACCCAGAAAACATGATCTTTAGATTAAACATTTTATTGCTGGTTTTCATGCTGAAATACATGTCTACGTAAAAGAAATGAATGGCTGCTTCTATTGTCTTGAAAGATAATAGTTGGTCAATAACTAGGGGAAAGTGTTCTTTTAAAAATAAATATCTCATGGATTGTCATCTTTCTTTTCATTGCTCAGGAGTGATTGTTCTTGTCCAAATTTGGCTAAATCAGTCTAACGTAGATTGTGCTACAGTGATAGAAGTTATAATCTTGTGGTCTGAAGCAGGCCCCTCTTTGCAATTTTTGTGGCTGTGGCAGCTTTCTTTTCAAAGCATTGTACTTGTAAACATCAACTTGGGAAGTTGGCTTTGCCAACTGAAAAAAAAAGAAGAAGTTTTTTTCCCCTGATGATCTCTTACAGACAAAGTCCTTTTATAGAAGGCTATCTCAGGATGTTATTTCAGTTGTCATTCTTTGAAAATGATACATGGGGATGACTTGCTCTGCTAATTCTGACAGCAAGGTCCATTGAATGTGGGGATGGAAATCCAGGTCAGGACATACGATGCCCAGTTCTCTCTTGCAAGATCTGAGTGTCCTACCACATGGTGCCTTTCACTGCCTAAGCCAGGGATGCCCAACCCACAGCTAATAGGCCACATGCAGCCCTAGACATTTCCCTCCCCCATATTCCCCCAAGCCCCTGCCTCCCAATTTAATTAAGACCCTTTGGTCCCACCTATTGGTCTCCACTTGCCATCTTCTAGAGAGAAAGCTTCAGTAGTAAACAATATGTAGCATTGGGGGAAAAATATTTCAGTTGTCTCTACTAATGAAGAAAAATCCGCTGCTTGGGAACATGTTATTCCCATTGTTATTTTGGGAGCACCATTTGATGATAAAATGCATATCTTCACCCCATGGATGCCAGGTTGCTTAGAAGCTGGCCAGAAAGATGTACTGTTCTTAAAACAATCCCCTTATCACCATCAGGGGAATTTGGGGTGGTGGTGTATTACTTAAAGGGAGAAAAACAAACACCGTGTAGAACATTATCTGATGATCTAGAGAGTTGAAGAGCAGCCATGCAGCTTTGTAGAACATTAAAGTTTAACCATTTGCAGCACAATACAGAATATTTACAGAATATTTAAACAAGTCTGCACACCAAACAGAAAATATGTATTTTGCCATAAATTTGTCCAGTTGGGTTGCATATCTTTTACCTACATGTATTGTTTTGGAGTTCGAAGTGTAAAGGTCCTCCCATTTTTTCCCCACAACAGAAATAGCAACCAACAAGATAGGATGGACTAAGACAATATGACTATCTCAAAGCCATCCCAGTGAACTTCTGTAGCTGAGGATGGGCTTAAACTGGGTCTCCCCAGTGCCAGTCCAGTGCCTTAAGCTCTGATGTTGCTCTTCTTAAAACAGATGCATATATTTGAATACCCTTATCTGTGATGCAGTATAGTAGGCTGGACACCCAGGAGGGAGGGTATACATTCCAGAGGAATAAGAGGCAGATCAACCCGAAGATTTTGTGTGAGACAAAGAAGTGCAGACACCCCCTCCTTAATATCATAAGACTGCTTTTTTAAGAGGCAACTGGACTTTCTTGTTTTTCTTTGAGGCCATTTCGTTTCTTGTCAAAGAAACTTCTTCAGCTCTGACTGGATGGTAGAGAATGGAAGGATTTTTATTCTTTGCAGACAGCTGGTCATTTGCATTATTTCAGAGAGTTGTTAAGGCCACTTGGAGATTTGTCTGTGTCCTCAGGGTCACCTGAATAGTGCAAATGGGCGTGGAGCTTTCTTGGAACTGCTGAAAGGGACCGTGTTGTGGCGCTGTGCCTTCTGTAGGATGTTTTCTGCCGTGTATACCTTCACCATCGAACACTGCGCAGGCTGTTGGGGATGAGTCTGTGTTGTCTGGATCTCAAACTGAAGCGCAAATCGTTCCTGTAGTCTGCATTTTTTTCTGGAAATCCGTTCATATTCCTGCACCATTCGAAGGATGTGTTCATCCCAAAGTGCATAGCTAAATGTCCTTTGGGACAACAATGCCCTGTATGACTGAGAATCTCCATAGATCCCACTCCTTAATCGTTGTCAAAGTAGATGCAGCTAGGAGACTGCTTCATTTTGGCAAGATTCTGTCTGTAGGTGTGGAACAATAAAGAATTCAGCTTGGAAGAATCACCATGTGTCTTCCTTGGGTTTGGGGCCTGACATTATCAGTGTTTGCAGATGACAGGCTGATTAGGTATTCCTCAGAGTAGTAATCTCAACACCATGTGAAAGACACCTGTTTGGGAAAGGTGTCTTAATAAATAGATGATGACATTTTTTCTTGTTTCCCGTTATCGGGCACACAGCCCCTGCTGCTTTTACATCTAGTGAATTTAATTCCTTTGGCATTTGAAGCTCAGTAGATGTTGAATAATTTGGTGACATGAGTGCTGTCTTTGTGTTGTTATTTAATGGTAATTGAATTTTCAAAGACAGCACACTATACCACGCATATTGAAAGTAGATTTGTACAATATACTCTTCCCATCAAATGTATTGCCATCCTGCCTAGTGACCCTGAGGTTTATACAGAACTCACAAGCAAGCAACCATAAAATGAAACATAATCCTATAGAGAGAGTGAAAATGGTTTGCTCTAGTCAAGCTTCTTGTTGGAAGCCCATGCTAGTCTTTCTCTGTTCTGGTTTAAGGACAAGGATTCAACTTCCTGTGTGATGCTCCTGTCTCAAATATGGAATAAAAACAGAGCTGGATTGGACTCAGAGATCTTCCAGACCAACCCCCTACTCAATCATGTTGCGTTTCTTGATTTTGGGTTATTGTAGGAGATTGTGTTTAAATTAAGCTATGGTCAGGTATAAGGAAAAACACAGGTTTCTTATACTGTAATAAGGAGATGCTTGACATTTTCATGGTTGGGAGAAATTGGAATGGCAAGGCGAATAGATTTTGGGCCTTTGGAATAAGAACAAGCTGGAGATTTGAGGTGATTTTATAGTAATGCCCATGTTTTAAAACAGAGGTGTCAAACTCAAGGCCTGGGAGCCAAATCCAGCCTGTGGGGTGCTTAGATCTGGGTCCGCCCTGGTAACAGTGAAGGACTGGCCTATGATGCCTCTGCCAGTGAAAATGAAGCTCAGGAGAGGGTTGCAGGAGGCCGTTGCAGCCGAAAATGGAGCTTGGGAGGCCATTTTGTCTAGCAGAGTGCTCAGGCTGCCACAGGCGCCCCTGACAAGAGTGACATTGAGCTGGCCATGCCCCCTCACCACCACCATCCCAAGGTCAAACACAAATATGGGCCTCAATGAAATTTAAAACACCCCTGTTTTAAAATGCCCATACAGAGCAGGGGTGAGCAAGGTACACGAGCCCCTTTTTAAAGGCCCTTTAGTGATCAGACAGTAATTTAAATCTGAGATATATTTTACACCAAGATTATGCAGGCTTCAAACATGATTTGAAAGAATTAATGTGAGTGCTGTGTCAGCACAGCCTTTCTTTGTTACACATATGTCTTCTTTTCAGGTTCCTGTGTGAGCCTGAGAAAAGATGCTCCTGCTTTAAGAGTCTACTTAAACACTGTTGTGTATCCACTACTTAAAGAGGCCCTTAAGGTGATTCCTAGCACTTCAAGTTTCCTGAAGAAAGGCCAGCTACTTTCTTGAAGACCTCATTTCTTCCAAATCATTTTTAAGGTCTGTCCAATCTTGCAAAATCTCTCTCAAGCCGAGATTTGCTCCTGAGGGCTACATAAAGACACCTTTGTGATCTTCTTGACAACTGCGTGCAAATGACTAGCCACTGCTACTTTCTAGGTTGTTGTTTTCAACTTCCCCTACAAGCCTATTTTCTTCTGATAGACACCCCACTCCACATCCCAATACTAACCAGATCTTAATCCAGATCCTGCTTAGCTTTTTTTTTTTTTTTTTGCAGCCAACAAAGGCTGGGTAAGTGCTGCCACCTTCTGTGACTTCCTTTACTTAGCAGTAAAAAAACAAAACAAAAAAGCATGAGTGTCTCACCCACACTAAAATCTAGAGGGAGAAAAACATGAAAATTCTTACTGCAGTCTTCAGCCCACTCAAAAAACATTAAGCTCAATCTCCCAGGCTCTCAAAGTTTGCCTCCCGTTGACTGGGGCATCCTTCGTTGCCTTTGAGAGCCCTAGAGAGCATCCTTCATATTCCCTGCCCCAACATTTCCCGCCCCCTCCTTCCCCATTTTATCTATTACCAACTAAACCTCACTTCTCTGTTTGCTACTCTCTGCCTGTTTGTAATCCAGTCACAGAAAAACACCTGCTGCGTGAATGCATTTTGTTTTCATTCTCCCTTCTACTCTGTGGTGCCGCCCTTTCTTCAGCAAAGGGGTGAGATCTCCCCAAAATGAGAGATTTTTTTTTAAGGATGGGGAGATCCATTGCCTGTCATTAGCTCCCACTGTTGATACATAATCTGGCACCAGACTGATTTAGGCAAGGAAAAATTAGATACCGTAGAACCTTATTCCTCACTGATGGTAAAAGAAAAGGTTGGGGAAGGTGATGATTTCTCATTCAGCAGTTGAGGCCGTGAAAAATTCTTTGAGGACCAGGCAGTGGATTATGAAACACACTGAGCTGTCACTGAAAATGGTAGCCCCACCGCAAGATTGATCTTTCCTGTAATATGTAGCGCAGCTGATGCGATTGTTTTGTCACCATCCTGTTGTGCTTCCATTTCTCCAGCATAGAACATGGACTTCCATAAGGAAATGCCCTGAATTGTTCTGTGTTTTTCAGCAGCAGTCCTTAAACTGAATCTCCAGTAGCATTGGACCGTGCTGGCTGGGAATCCTGGGAACTGTAATCCTTATTCTGCATCTGAAGGATGCCGGATAAGGAAAGCTCTAGGATCAAAGAGAGGACTCAAAGCAAAGCTTCTTGTTTTACTGCCTTCTTTGTGTTGCTGTGAACATGTTGTTTTTGTCCCCAAGAAATGTGTGTGCACTTCCCATTTCCTTCAAAAGACACTCATGTGTTAATGATGTGCTCCTCTGGTTTTGGCGGAAAGATTAAGTGGTGTTGTTGTTTTCCAGTCAGTGTCTTTCATGCATTACAATAGGACTGATTAATTGGAAGTGAAACATTACAGAGGAAGCGCCTGGCTGAGCTTGATGGCCTGTTATTAACTAGAAGCACATGGAGAACTGGCCAGAACTATGTGACCTAACCTATCTTTTACTTTGGCTAGGCTGTTGATCTAAGCACACTCTGCACAGAATAGGTAGGATCATTGTGTTACAAGAGAAACATAATTGGTGGATCAAGTTAAAGGAGGGGCATTCAAATGAGAATCAAATCCACTTTTGTTGTTCCCTTCTGAAAGAACTTCTGTGGTTTGAAAAGTTGAAAATTGGAAGAAATACATGACTAGAAGAAAAAGGAATGAGAGTTTCTCCAAATGTGTGAGTAAAACAGGCCCCAAAGGTGTCACAGGAGTGAAAGATCACTTGCATATTAATCCTGTCCTATTTGTTTTAAGGAGTCCTGTTGATGGATAGGGTTGGCCCATTGCAGGACTTTTGACTTCCTTCTGTAGAAGCCAACTTCAAGGCAAACTGCAGCCTTATTAGAACTGGTTGAATAAGATAAATTGCCTTCTTTACATAAATATACAGAACTATCCATAACAAATTGAAGAATTTTGGAAGATTCTTGAAAGGCTATCTTACCGAATCCCTGAAGATTAGTGCAGAATAGGGCTGAACTTTGGGATTTAAAGGTGAGAGGACAATCCTGGGGAAAGATATAATTTCAAAGAGTTGTAGGCAAGAGCTAAAAGCACCTACTCATGTGTTCTGAAGTGCCTTTTAACTTTTGAGACCAAAGCACTGCACAGCACTAATATAGAACTTAAAATTCCTGCTTTGCTGTTATACAACCAGTCAGTCTCTATCTAAAGACCTCCAGGGAAAAGAGAATGTACCATCTCCAAGTCTCTTCCGCTGTCAAAACTTTCCAAAGTTTTTCCCCCTAGAGCTGAATTCTGCTTCCTGTCAACATTTTTGAAATCACTCCTAATTTTTGCTTCCACCTTTGCTGTATAGTACAGCAGAGGACCAACCTGTTCCATATTTTTTATTAATAACATAAAATGAAAAAATGCAAAAGAAAATAGTAGGAAAGATAGGAGAGGGGAAAGGGAAGGGGAAAGTGTAGGAAAAGGGAAAAAAAGAAAAAAAGCATTGATTTCGACTCCCTTTCATGCAGTAGAATAAGATAATAACATTAAACCTCAACTTTTTACTTTTACATAATAGTATAAACTAGCTATTTCTATAACAACAAACCTATCTAATCAGTAAAATCCAAAATCAAAGATTCAGTTTTTTCCACCTTGAGCACAAAGTCCAGAAGCAGTTTCCAAATAGAAACAAAGTAATTGTATTTTTTTTTCTTTAATCGAAGCAGTCAGTTTAGCCATCTCTGCTAATTCCATCAACTTTTGCAGCCATTTGTCCATTGTAGTGTCTTTCTATCTTTGTGTATAAAGTAATCTTGCTGCCATCAACAAATATAGCATCAAAGTTCCAATTTCTTTTCTAAGTCTTTTTCCATTAAACCCAAAAGAAAAATTTATGGTTTTATCTTTATATTCACTTTGAGAATCTTCTTTATTGGGATGTAACTCGTACTCCAATATTTCTTTGCTTTGTCACGTGTCCATAAAATGTCCCATTTCTTCTCCATTTCCAACATTAATCTGAAATATCTTTATACATTTTTGACAACTTATCTTAACATCTTACCAATGTTACATCATGCTGTAGAAATTTCCCTTTAAACTGTAATTTAGTTTAAATTAATATTTTGTCCCATATTCTCCCATTGTTCAATCATTACATTATATCCAAAGTTCCTTGCCCACTGAATCATGCAGTACTTTACATATCCATTTTCCAAATTCAAATTCAATAACAATTTATAGACTTTAGCAATCATATGTTCATCACTGCCACAGGGTAGGATTTCCAAATCATTTTTCACAAAATCAAACCCGTAACTCTTTTTTGTCTGATTTAAACCTTTCTTTCGATTGTAAATATGTAAACCAATGGCAGACACATCCTTTTGATTCTAACTCCTCCTTAGACTTAAAGATAGGATCGCCTAACAAAATGGCTATTAAAATCAACATTTGCTTTAACCTTGTCATACTATAGATAGCTGTATCATCCAAATTTTAATTCATAATCCTCAGCCTGTTCCATCTTCTGTTCCATCTTCCGCAATGTCTTCCAATGTTTGTGTGGGTCTGTCACATCCCCTGTGGGATGAAATCCATTTGCGGCGGGGGGGGGCGGGGCGGCGGGAAGTGGCATTATTTTCACCATTTTCAGTTGATTGATCTCAGTGTCTCAGCAATGGATGGAAAAGACCCAACACTCTTCTTGGTTGAAGGCAGCTGTCTGTAGGCAAGGCATCTGGGTTTATTTATTTTCTATCTATGTTGCTGGGCCCAGGATCAAAAAGGGAATTCCTTACACGCTTATTCATTTTGTTATATTTTCTTCCTGATATTCCTTGAAGGGGCTCAGCATGGTATTCTAAATTCCTTATCCTGTGAGTAGGACAGGTTGAAAGGGGGATGAGTGACCGGTTGATGATCACCCAATAAGTTTCATGGCTGGACAGAGATGCAGACTTGGGTTTCTTTTGCCTTGTTTCCATCTTCTAATGGTGTTTAACATATCCTCTGACAGTGGTTACTGTTACTCTGCATCAGTGGTGGAATTCAAATTTTTTTACTACCAGTTCTGTGGGCGTGGCTTGGTGGGCGTGGTTGGGGACTCATGTGACTGGGTGGGCAGTTTCTGTAAGCAGGGCAATAAAGATTAGGCTAAAACAACACCAGAATGTTTCTTTCCTGCCTTCCTTACAGGATTAACCCTGTAAAGTGGAAAAAACAAAAGGAGATTTCATCTAATAACCAGTTCTCCGAACTTCTTAGAAAATTTACTACTGGTTCTAGCGAACCTGCTGAAGTTCACCTCTGCTCTGCATCCAGTGGTATATTAACCTCTTCCCCAAAATGTTTTTCCATCAGAAACTCTCCCTCCCTCCATTCCTTTTGGGTGTGAAAAGAAGGCAAAGAGAACACTGCATTTCTTTTTTAAAAAAATCATGTTTGATGTAGTTGATAATTGAAGAAGCTGCAAGTTCTAGAAAGATGACCAGTCCTGTCCGCTTTCCTTGAGATTTTCCTCTTGCTGCAGTGCGAAATATCTGGAATATGATTTCTTGCTGGTTGGCTCTTTCTTGAGGAGGCAGGATTGCGATGAGAGATGCTCTATGGCAGGTGACCCAAGGAAAGAAGTTTTACCTAGTCTACTTATTCCCTTCCTCTTCATTTTTCTCTCAATTTGCAGGTTGCGGTATATGGTGAAACAGCTGGAGACAGGAGAGGTGAATATTGAGGAGCTGAAGAAGAATTTGGAATATACCGCTTCTTTGCTTGAAGCAGTTTATATTGATGAGACCAGGTGAGGATGGGAGAGTTGGGAAGACTTGCGGGTGTCTTATCTGGTCCAACAGGATTTTCCCCTCCTTCCCCAAAGTCAAAATGAGTGGCCCTGGGTAGACTGCCCATCACATCCCTGATTATTGCTAAAAAATTCTGGTAATTGGTCCGTACGTTCACCTGAAGAACATCCAGCATGAGGAAAGTTGGAATAAACTGGGTTGTGGGAAGTTCCTAGGGCAACAACACTGTTTTGGCAGTAATTTGAAGATGGTGGTTGGTGTCATGGCTTAGATGTTGGCAGAAACTCTGCTAAGTTTTACCAGCTCTGATTTGGTGGATCTTGCTGTGAATTACAGTTCATGTTGGCATTAAGAAGGGATGTGGTTCCCCCTAGTGGCAGACTGACATATGAAGAATTCACCAAGCTTGGATGCACTGAATCCAAGAATGAGTCAAGTACTGTATATACCAGGGGTGGGCAAACTTTTTGACTCGCGGGCCACAATGATTTCTAAAATTTGACAGAGGGGCTGGGCCAGAATAGGATGCGATGCAATGGCGCCATTTCATGAACCCAAAGTAAGA
>JAEANM010022770.1:0-11524 GCA_017656035.1 Myanophis thanlyinensis
GTGGACTTCAACTCCCAGAATTCCTGAGACAGCAGGAATTCTGGGAGTTGAAGTCCACGAGTCATGAAGGAGCCATAATTGCCCACCCCTGTCCTAGACCCATGGATGATAGTCCCATACGTTATATTTGTCTGTATTATGTTATATTAAATTCAGAGAGTTTTCCTTCCATACAAAAGCATCAGCCTTAAGTAAGTAGCCTCACATGGGATATAAAATGTGACTGGAAGATGCCATTACTAGTAGCCCCCTGTATCATGTCAATTTAGTTCTTGAATACTCAAGCAAAAGATAACTAGGTAAGTAGAACAATATTAAACCGTGCACTTGGTGGGCAAATTCTTGGAAAACACAAGATAAATTTGTTCTGAACCTTGGAAGGCCAGGACCAATCCCTGAGTTAAAGGGATTGATTGCTCTGCTCCATGTAACTTAATCTACCTGTAAGCTGAGTTAGGCAGCGTGTTTGGCCTGTGGCTCGTTAAGCAATTTTCTGCCCTGCTTGAAGCATCTCAGTTGCTATAGCCAGTCCTGCTGTGATACCACTAGCAAGAGTAAAGTCAATATTATCAGACCTATATTTAGTGTTAAGGGGCTTAGGGAGAATATGGAGAAAAATCAGGACTTTCAAGAGGCTTAAGATACCCATTTTGCAGTTTAAAGCCGCCTAATGGGAAATAGCCGCTCTTCTTTGGAGAAGGACTTAAGTTTAAAAGGACTTTAAATTTATAGTCCTCTCAGTTTACAAGTTCATGGCATTCATTTAACCCTTTTATGACACACCCTGCAAAAACTGGCTCTAAAAAGGTTGGATTTACCTATCCTGGGGTATTTGAGGTGGTGCCAAACTTGTGAGACACCCTGACTATAAACTTTAAAACCCATCTAGTCCTTAAGTCCAGTGGTGGGCTGCTGCCTGGTCAGACTGGTTCTACCGAACTGGTAGTTCCGACCTTCAGTTGGCCTGCCCACCCACCCCGCCCTATCCTATCCTATCCTATCCTATCCTATCCTATCCTATCCTATCCTATCCTATCCTATCCTATCCTATCCTCTATCCCCTTCTTTCTGGCTCAGCTGAAAGCCAAATTTGCACGGCACAGCTGATTTCCACCCTCCGCTGTTATACTTATCGGGGCTGCCTGAGTAGGTAAACTCGTAAGCTTCAAAGTGCTACATTTTTGAAGCTGTGCAGAGCATGCATGAAGTGCACATGCACGCCAAATCATGCGCTCACAGAACCAGTTGTTAAACCAGTTAAACCATTGCTTACGTCACACTTGAATAGCACAATAGATGTACTGAATATTTCTACATAAAGCAATGTTTCATGAGATTGAAACCTGCTTCAGAAGGTGGTCATTTGGGACTCCATGCCTTGGGGTCTGAATACAACCATACACCACCAACCATCACCAAATGTGACCACATTTTTGGTTCCTGACACCTGGTCCCTATTCATGGCCATTTGCAGCATCCCATGGTCATGTGACCATGATTTACATTTTGCTGAAAACCAGCATTTTTTAAACCGTTTTCCAGCTAAAACACTCCCCCTCAGCGAACAAAATAAATTTGCTCAACGACCACAGTGTTTAATGACTGCAATATTTGCTTTCTCGCCTCTTCATGTAACAACTTCAGCAAAAAAAAAAAAAAGGAAAATCAGGTCGTCACATGATAATCTATGACCATCACAATGTTATGACCATAGTTGGCAGGTTCTGTTATGTTCGTAAGTCAAGCACTGCTTTTTTTCCCAGTGTTTTCTCTGGAGGAGCTTTTAAATCAATTGTTGCCGAATATTTCTCAAGAGTAGTTCTCCTTAAGAGTAGCAGCTTAAAAATTCACCCATATTCAAATTTGAAAAGGAATTTTAAAATGCAACCAGAGTTTCAGCTACTTTCCAATTAAACTCCTACAATAAGTATTTATCTCATTTATATAGCTGCCTGTCTCGCAGACAAGTGATGCTGGGTGCCATACAATTGTGCTTTTTTAAAAAGATGCTGGCTTCTTTCTGCTTTCTGAAGAGCAGCTTGTGTGAGACTATTTGAATTTCCTTCCCATTCCCAAATTTGAAGAGAACGAGAGATTATTTGCACCTCCCTGTTTTCCAACATTTCTTTGTAGTCCACCTACTTTGGAGCCTCTTTGGAGTAGCTTCTGTTTTATTTGGGTGGAAATAGTTCAGAGTATTCATATTTCCTCTCCACTGCCAATAATTATATAAAAATGTGGCTGACTAATAGCTGTTCATTTTTCAGGGAACTGCATTAAACATTGAGGCCTATTTTATGCGGGAGTGAAGACAGCCTTTTGCCTGAAGGAGCCAATTTTTTAATAGGAGACAGATTGTATAAAAACCTTCTCCACGTAGGCCGAATGTACCTATTTTGACACATGAAGGAGATTCGGGTTTCCATATCTTACAAAATTATACAGAATAATCAAAAATGATAACAAAAAAAGTGAAGAAGTTCAAATATCATTGCTGTGGCAAAGTGGGTGTTATCTAACATATGAGGATTGAGGTAGTCCTTGACTTATGGCCAGAAGTGAGCCCAAAATTTCCATTGATAAACAAGACAGTTAAGGACTTCTGTCCCATTTTACGATCTTTCTTTATACAGTTATTAAGTGAACCACTGTAGTCATTAAGTAACACAGTTGTTAAGTGAATCTGGCTTCCCCTTCTGACTTTCCTTGTCAGAAGATCACAAAAGACGATCACATGACCCTGGAACACTGCAACCGTCATAAATACATGTCAACTGCCAAGCGTCAAAATTTTGAGCACATGACCACGGGGAGGTTGCAAAAGTCATATGTGTGAAAAATGGTCATAAGTAAATTTTTCCCAGTGCCATTGTAACTTCAAATGGTCATTAAACAAATGTTTGTGAGTCAAGGAACTACCTGTATTTACAATTTGCCTCATTCTGGAAAACTGTTTTTTTTTTGTACACAACAGATTTTCTGTTTATCAACAGATAATCTCTTACGTCTGGTATAATGTATACATGTTTGCAGAGTTGGAAGTTAATTTGACTGAATCTCTAAATAAAAGTTATTCATTTTATTGATTGAACACTTATGCAAATGTGGAAATACCTTTTTCCAAATAAAACAAATGCTTCATTTTGAAGCAACATTTTGATTAGGATGAAGGATTATTTGCACACCCATAATACATAATGGGATGGATACTGTGTGTGTGTGTGTGTGTGTGACCTACCAGAGAGCAGGGGGAATTTGCATTTGGACAATTTTACATAGAGTTAGGCTGCCAGCAATTTCCTTAACACTTGCGGCACTAGCTTTATGTGTTGTTCTATTGTTTCGGCATAGATAAGAATGTCATTCAGGTACACCAGAACCCCTTTATACAGATACTCATGCAGCACCTCATTTATCAGCTGCATGAAGACCCCTGGGGCTCCTTATAGTCCAAAAGGCATTACTCTAAACTGGTAGCCCTTTCCTTCCCTGTGCGGGTTTACTGTCAAAGTTCCTTTTAAATCTACGCATAATCTCCCCCCCCTCATCTTTCTTCTCTTTGAATAACCCTAACCCATCTGTGCCACCATGAAAAACTCTTTGCCCAAGTTGCCTCAGAAACCAGATAAACCTTCCAATGAATCAAATATTGTAACTGGCCCTTATAAATCCTGGAATCTAAAATAGAAATCCAAGCAGAAATACCCAAGAAGTTTGTAGCATAATTGCACAACTGGTATGCCAATAGTGCTCAGCAAATCAGTGGATCCTTCAGGATCTTGTCAAAAATGTGTGCATGACTCAGTCTTAACTCTTAATTATAACTAATGCATATAAAACTACAGAAATGGAATATGTCAGTTGGAGGCAAATGTTCGGTTTCTCAAACCACAATATAGGAAAGCTTATAGAACAAGTGACAAAATACACCACAAACATTATATTTACATTCTGATTAAATTCAAACCAAGCTCTTGATATTCACTGCTGGCTGGATTTTGTGCCTTTCACCAAAATGGCAAAATCGGCATTGCACCACTACTCTGCACAGTTTGATATCCTGAAACAAAGGAGTGTTTTTTTTTAAATAAGGTTATTTCCCATTCTATTACCGGTAGTCCTTGACTTACAACCATTCATTTAGCAACTGTTCTAAGTTGTAACAGCACTGGAAACAGTGACTTACAATTGCCCCTTGCACTTATGATCATCGCAGCATCCCCATGTAATCATGCAATCAAAATTCAGGTGCTTGGCAATTGACAAGTATTTGTGACAGTTGCAGGGTCCTGGGGTCACAGGATCTCCAATTAACAATCTTCCCAGCTGGCTTCCAACAACTAAGGTTCATGGGGGAACCTGGATAAATTTAATGAGTGTGTGAGTCACTTAACAATGGCAAGTGATTCATTTAACTGTGGGAAAAGGGTCATAAAACTGGGTGTGACTCCAATGCTTTGCTTAACAACAGAAACTCTGCTCACAATTGTGGTTGTAAGTTGAGGATTGCCTGTATTGTCATCTTTCCCAGTCAGTTAATATTCAGTTGGAAAATCCAGTAGAAACAATCATATTTTTTCGATCACAGAGTTGACTGTGGAAATATAACTCCGGAGAAAAGCAGCTCTCATATTATAAAGAGCTTCGGTGGCGCAGTGGTTAGAGTGCAGTACTGCAGGCTACTTCTGCTGATTATCAGCTGCCCGCAGTTTGGCAGTTCAGGTCTCACTGGGTCAAGGTTGACTCAGCCTTCCATCCTTCCAAGGTCAGTAAAATGAGGACCCAGATTGTTGGGGGCAATAGGCTGAATCTAAACTGCTTAGAAAGGGCTGTAAAGCACAGTGAAGCAGTATATAAGTCTAAGTGCTATTGCTATAATGAAGTTATCAGGAAAAAATTCCCTAAACCTATATAAATTCTAACAAAAATTCCACCACTGGGAAAAGCAATAAATTGCACTTTTCAGAGTGCCTTTTGCTATTTAAATTTTTCATGAAGCCATTTAAATATATTTGATCACAGGTCCTAATGGTAAACGACCAGGGAAACTATTTTCTTAATTGTATATCTGCCCTAGTTCTGATACGTGTGGATTATAATCATAAATGCTTGAGTGTATGATTTATTTTGAGCACTGTGGTTTACTCTTTTTGCATCAATATGTCATCTCTGACCCTGGGAATAACTATCTCCACAAGCCATCTGTTATTAGGAGATTAGGTTGTGCTTTACAACATTGTATTTATACATATAGCTTTATGATCCAACATCCAAGCAAAAATGTTGTATTTACATTTAAGCATATTTAATACATGATGTATATAAGGCATACTGTACATATTTAATAAATAAAATGAATAAATTGATAAATACATCCTACCGTTGGAAAACAAATAGCTCATAAAGTACATTTGCTGCAGAATCACATTCTCATTTGATTTCTCCTTTTTTTATGCAAACTGGAAATTCCAAATTATGTTGCTGTTACACTCAGTTTTGATATCCACCATTATGTAGGGCAAATGAACTCATTGTATAGACTGACCTTGAAAAGAAGAAGAAATCATAGCATGGACAAGACATATAGATAACAACGAACTGTCAACAGCTGCTGAAAAATATGGGTGGCCTTTGCCAACAAGTGCCTACTTGGTGAATTTAACCCTTTTGTAACAGGGCATTTTACTTTGGTTTCTCTGCCTAATTATCCTTACCCCACTTATCTCCATTTATCACCCCACCCCACTTATCTCCATTCAGTTTTCTTCCATTTACATTGCTGCTGCCCCTTCTTCTCACCCCATTTGTAGCTTATTTTTTCTTCATAAAAGAGGGGAAGGAATATATATGTTAATATTTATTTCTGTGTGTCAGAAAGAGAATGGTTGGTACTAGCAGAGGCGCATCAATTAATTTTACAAATAATCTATAGGCAACTTGCTTTGTATGTTTACTTTCTATTTCCAGATTGCAGTATTGCAATATGTTTCTCCTCTTATACATAATTCTACCTGACATGGGCATTTTTTACAAAGGGTTTTCCCTAGCATTCATTTTAACATAAAAGCATCTGCTGAAGTCCACACCACCTCTTAGCTAGCATTTTCTGTCATGCAATAGTCAACTAAAATGTTTAGAAGACTTGCAGCTGCTTATGGGAGAGTGACATGATTCTTACATCCTGGATCCTCAAAAGTTGACATTTAAAGTATTCTGTCTGTGATCAAGGATGTAGTAAAATCATCCATCAGGCCTAGTGGTAGTTGACAAGCATGATAAGTTGTAATTGACATGTAATTGACAATTACCTTGTGGTAATTGACTTCTGAATTTCTTCAGGTCTCTTTTAAACCTTTCTTACCTAATAGTCTTTTCAGTTCTTGTGGCAACAGATTCAATAGATTATTTATGTGTTTTGCATTTGGCTTGAGGGAGGGTTCTTATTTTGCCCCCAGTTCATGCTAATCTGACTATACTAGAGGTGATCCAATAGGTTTCTGGAACAGGAAATGATTTTTGAAATGCCATTTCAGGGCTGGGCCTTCTACAGAACACCAAAAGCTATCAGACAATTCAGGAGCATTTATATTAGTGTGTCTAGAAGAAAAACAGCATAATCTACCTCCAGAAGAATACATTTTGTACATTTCTACTACACAGAACTCCAAGTGGAATTGCACCCTCGATTTATAGAAGGCCATTACTAGTTGGCAGTTTATTTACTAATGATTCCAAACTACAGTTATCGATAACTTAAAATTAGGAAAGAATCCTGAAGATAGCAGGGTGTACTTTGCCACCCCAAGTCAAGCATGTTTCTTCTTCATAGCTTTTCTCATGGCATATTACAGACAAAGTTCAATGATTTAGTCACCATTATTTTTTTTTTAAATCATCAGGCCTCTGAGTTTAATTTATACTTCCATGGAGAGTATGGCCATTATATAATTTGAAAGACATAATGGGGTGCATTCAAACCAAAACTGTGATATTTCCCAAGCAAATGGAAAAAAGACTGCTAGGTAACCTTCCCTCGATGGAAAAAATACTGGGCAAAGAAAAAAAATATACTATTCAAAAACTTGAAATAAAACTTTAAAATCTGAACACTGCCAAGGAGTCCTGTAATTAAAATTTTAGCAAATTCCAAAGAGGTTGATAGAAATCAGTTCTTTACTAGACTTTTTCTGGAGTCATGTGAAGTCCTGGTTAATGCTAAGTCTTCAGCAGTATTTTAACTCAATTATGCTTTGCCTGTCCCCTACTGGAGCCGTTCAAAAATACTGGAGCTGGCTTTGATAGCAAACTGTGAAATCTTTTTTGCTTGGAAAGCTTCAAGTAAAGCAGGGATATCAAATACAAGGCCTGGGTGCCGGATCTTGCCTGCAGGGTTCTTAGATCTGGCCTGTGAGGCCACCCTGGAAAAAGCAAAGGACTGGCCTGTGGTGCTTCTGTAAGCAAAAATGGAACTCAGGGGGGTCAGCCCCCCCCCCCCCCAAGCTCCGTTTTTGCTGGCAGAGGGTTGCAGGAGGCCATCGCAGCCAGAAACAGAGCTCATGAGGGCCACCCATGCCCTTCCCCAAGCTTCATTTTTACTGGCAGATGGTTGCAGGAGGCTGTCACAGCTGAAAATGGAGCTCAGGAGCCCATTTTCACTGATGGAGTGCTCAGGCCACCATAGGCGCCCTGACATGAGTGACGTTGAGCTGGCCACGCCCACCCAGACCATATCCCCCCCCACTTCCCTGAGGTCAAACACAACCCTGACATGGCCCTCAATGAAATCAAGGTTGACACCCCTTGAAGTAAAGGATGATCTAACTAACATCCTTAAGGGGTGCTTCAAGACAGCCATCTGCAATCCAATATCTGAAATGTTACAGTTATTTCACACACAATTGTACTGGATATTGAGCACTGAAGTCCAATGTATCTGTGGGATGAAACTTTGGAGAAGATACCTTAAGATACTTTTACTCTCTGGGACTAATCTGCTGAAATTCAACTCTAAACTCCCATGATTTATTGGAGATACAGTTAACTTGGGGTGATTAGAATCATTAGATTAATAGAGAAAAGGCTTAGAATGACTTCCAACCCAATGCAAAGCTGGGATGTTCTTTATCTCAATAGGCTTTTCAGCCAGCTAAAATATTTTGGTAGATAAGAACCTGAAAAGCTATGAAGTGACTTTTTAATTAATACTACAATATTACAGAGAGATAGTGATTCTGTTTCTGTTATGTGGGTGCCCATGTACTGATGCTTCCATGTGATAAGGAAACATTTCCATGTGGTGAAGAGCGTCATAAGTATGTCAGTGATTCAGTTTTGAGACTTAAGGGGATCTTCAGACATGCCCGATTCAATCCAGGTCAGAAAATGTGAAAAAGCACTCATTTGATTTTAGCACACCAAGAAAAGTTCCAGAGCCACATTACTGTTTATCCTCCTAGCAGCCATCGATATAATTTGTTAACTGGCCTAGATCAGAGGTGGGCAATTACGGCTCCTTCATGTCTTGTGGACTTCAACTCCCAGAATTCCTGAGCCAGCCATGATCATTCTGACTTTCAAAGGCATACATAACAGAATAACAGAGACAGGAAAACCTAAAGATCTTTGCAGAGAATAAGAATGTGCTTACTGCCTTTTCCATTTTTTTCAGTGAGTTGGTTAACATTTAAATATTAATATGAAAGCCTCTAAGTACCAAGATATGCAACTTGCACAAGTAGGATAATGATTTATTTATTGTGGTAGAACTGCAGGAAGCTCTGGTCAATTTGAGCAGTTCTCACTGATCCCCTGGGTCACACAATAGGCAAAAATTCTTCAGCTCCATCCCAAGGCTGCTTCTACAGTATGTCAAACCCTTGTGTATCTCGGTAGCTGGAGGGGGTAAAAAAAGTGAACAATTCAGAATTTGAAAATTAGGCTCACAGCCACAAAGAAGTTGTTTACTTCTGCTTTATAGTCACTGTGGGATTATGCCTAATGTTTTATATACCAATAATGCATACTTTTTTATTGTATTCTCTCTCAGGCTATTGGCATAGGAGCAGGTTGGGGGTTACAAGATCTCAGATTTAGAGACCTGTAATGGCAAGAAAATGCAAATGTAATTTTCTGAGAATGATATCATTTCAGAAATTTTCCCAGGATCAGCAATGGATTGCAAGCAACCTTGTATGATGGATGGGAGTATGGGCAACTGAAAGCGTTTCATAATTAACTGGTTTTTGGGTTGTTGTTTTTTTTTGTATGATAACACTTTATTTCATTGTAAACGGAATATTTTGGAGGAAGCAAGGCAGTCAGTTTTAGATTAGACCTGCAGGATTCACAATCCAGCTGGTGTGGTCCTGTTAATTTTTAGTTAATGGCTCTTTGACCTGACAAATACAGTACTTGCAAAGGACATTTGTCCTTCTTTAGATCAGCTTTGATGTGAAGTTATGTGAATCTGAAACATTGATGCTTCTGTAGAAATTTGTCTGGATTTGAAATGTTGCATGCTTCTATTAAAAACCTTGTGGCAGGGAGGAAGGCAATCAAATACGTTACAATTTTATTTTACAGAATGCATCAGCTTCTTTGCTTTCTGCTCCTTCCTAAGCTTTCTGTATTTTTTTAGGCTGTCTTTATGTGAATGTTGGATGGCAGGAAAAGAAGTCTTCCACCGTCAAACATTTGGGCAATTCACAGAAAGAAATGACTCACAAATACTTTCCCTTGATGATGTCCTAATCTTTTGTAACCCATGGATTTATGAAGTCTTTTAGAACAGTATTAATTCCTGTAACTTAAAACTCCCCAGCAAATTTCCATATTTTTCATTGAGTTCAAAAACTCAAGATACCAAAAATCATCTTTATTTTCATTCTCATTCCAAAGGATTGGACAGTCACTTGGGGCAGAACTGAGTGGCGATAGGAGTGGAGAACAGATGTGTAGCCCACCCTGATCTAAATTATAAGAGAGTTTTAAGAGTATTTTAAAAGATTGAACTACATAGTGTTTGCTACGAGCCACATCAAATCATCACTAGAAATTTTCTTTCACTTCTCTTATAAGACCCATTCCCTGCACAAAATTTTGCATCTTTGATTTATGAACGCAATTGGGACCAAACTTTTAACACAAAAAAGTTAGCAAGAAGGGTTTTAGGAAGTTAGCACAAAGGTTTTGTCAGCAAAAGAGGAAGAACAATTACACTCATTCAATTATTTCCCCCACTACTATAGAAGTATAAGAGACCAGCCATTGTTTTACAAGTAATTGTTTTTGTTTAATTCACACACAAAAGAAAAAAGAAAAAAAAGGAGGGGGAAAGCGAATGCTGTATGACAAGAATTTGTGTTTTGTACATCTTGATAAAGGTGATAGAAATTTCAAAACAAAACCTGAAAAAAAATCCAAAGTTCTTCCATATTTTTAAAAACAATTTACCAGTTTTGTAATACTATGCAGGTTTTGCACATCCTGTATACAACCATGCTCTCTGCTGCTACTGCACATGTTATTGTGAGAATAATGATTATTTTTTAAAACTAAGTCCTACTGAGCCACGCCAGTCTTTTAAGCCCACCAATGAAATACGGCTGAGTCACCTTCTCTGGTCAGAGTAGCAGTTGTTGACCACTTCATTATGCAGCACCTCACAATGGAGTAGTTCATTTTCTCTGTAGTGAAATAGTAGAGTATTTGTGTGGGAGAATTTAGAGAACCAAGACGGAGTTGTATGCTGCTGTTCCAGGATGGTGCGTGGTTTCAGGTTCCCTTGCATAATACAGAAGTTATCCTTTGTCAGTGGATAAGAACATTTTTCGTGGTGTGTGTCCAAAGCTGGAGTGCATTGGACGCTTTTCAGTTTCTTCTTCTGTTAATCCAGTGTAGTAAATTATGCTGATAAACAGCATAAAACCGTCAACACATTGAAGATATAAACAGGGCTGCTTTTTGTAAAGGTAAGATAGGACTCAAATGGAGATGCACAAAGAATCCCTGTTAAGTATGTTCCTATTTGTACCTGAAAAGGGGTGCGATGGCTCAGTGGCTAAGATGCTAAGTTTGTCGATCAGAAAAGTCGGCAGTCCGGTGGTTCGAATCCCTAGCGCTGCATAATGGAGTGAGCTCTCATTACTTGCCCCAGCTTCTGCCAACCTAGCAGTTCGAAAGCAAGTAAAAATGCAAGTAGAAAAATAGGGACCACCTTGTGGGAAGGTAACAGCACTCCGTGCGCCTTTGGCATTTAGTCATGCCAGCCAAATGACCATGGAATTATCATCAGACAGTGCTGGCTCTTCGGCTTACAAATGGAGATGAGCACTGCCCCCTAGAGTCTGGAATGACTAGCACATATGTGTGAGGGGAACCTTTACCTTTACCTTTTTATTTATACCTGAAGTTTACATACCAACACCCTTGATTCATATGGTCTAGAACAGGGGTGGGCAAACTTTTTGACTCGCGGGCCACAATGGTTTCTAAAATTTGACAGAAGGGCCGGGCCAGAATAGGA
>JAEANM010022771.1:0-11523 GCA_017656035.1 Myanophis thanlyinensis
CCAGCATGGCTGGCTCAGGAATTCTGGGAGTTGAAGTCCACGAGTCATGAAGGAGCCGTAATTGCCCACCCCTGATCCAGTGCTATGTTTCACAACTTTTAAATATGTGTGGACTTCCATTCCCAGAATTCCCCAGCCCACCCTGGGGAATTCTGGGAGCTGAAGTCCACACGTCTTAAAGTGTTTTAAAACCGCTATAAAGACAGCGTGCCAGGAAGTAGCGTGTTCTCCCCCCTCCTTGATTTTACTTCTCATAGAAGACACAGTCACTGCCATCAGTTTACAACTCTCGTTTTCCTGACCAATTCAAATGCGTGCTCGGCTTCTAGTCCTTGCATGCATTAACTCGCTCTTCGCATGAGATGCTGAATGTAGTGATAAAACATATTTGTCATTGTGACTTTGGACAATGAAATAAAAAAATTTTTTTTTTAGGAAAAACGAGCTGCTTGTGCCGACATTTCTATCGATGTTTACAGTCAACGGTATTACAAGTTATAGAGAGAGAACAAACACAAAATAATAGAAAAATTTTAAAAAATGGAGAGAGGGTCTTAAAAATGGAGAAAGAGTAAGTGACAGGGAAAGAAGATTTTTAAAAATTGGCTTCTGACTTAAGTTTGGACTAATACATAATACAAAGACATAGTCAAGTGGCCTCTTGAAACCAAACACACACAAACGGGAATACTTTTGTAATCAATCACAATAAGAATTCTATAACAAAATAACCTCTTAAGAGAGAGAGAGAGGTGATACATACGTTTTCGTAGATTTTCACGGGTACAGGTATGCAGGTCTAGGTCTGTTCAGGTCTTTTCCCGTGTAAGTTTGAGAGTATCTTCGCAACGTTTTGGCGAGGTCCCACTCGCCATCTTCAGGCTGGTGTCTTCTACTTCGTGCCAGTGCAAGAAGTGTGTGACCGGAGCTGCTGTCTCTCTATAAATTAACTGCTTGCTCTGGTACGAAGCAGAAGGCACCAGCCTGAAGATGGTGAGTGGGATCTCGCCGAAACGTTGTGAAGATACTCTCAGACTTACACGGGAAAAGACCCGAACAGATCTAGACCTGCATATATCGGGGTGTGTGTGTGTGTGATATACACAGTATAGAGAGAAAGAGGTACTATAAAAGCCAATTTGCAAAAAATACTTGCAGTGTTCCCAGCAGACCACAAGATGGAGATCAAATTGGATTTCAGTTCACACCTTGATTGAAGAGAAATATCTTTGGCAAATAGTCTGGGCAGAGAAAGGTTAGAGGTAGTAAGGCATCATGGGAGAGAGCATGTGTAGTGTGTTACGGCGTCTGCTGTGTGTGATGCTCACATGGTGAAGATGCTGGAGCAGGAGCAGAGCCTCCCGCCCCCAGCCATGGAAGAAGTTTTGGCTCAGATCCTCCGTCTCTGCCCCGTGCACCTCCCAGGCATCATCTGCTTCTCGACCCCCTATATCAAAGAGGACTAGAAACCTAATAAAAAATAAATAGTATATTCAATTTCGCTGCACAGCGTTGTGCATTGACAACAAAGGATCAAACTGAATAGGGAAAGAAGAAGAATTCATGCTTAAAGGCAAACTGAATAAAACAATTTAGGGATGCCCTGACTTCGGAAGTAAAGTCCCTGTTGAGGGAATTCCAGCCATTTTTCTCAGAAAGCCCTGCCACTTTTTCTTCTCAGATGCAACATTTCTGGAGTGATATTCACCATGCTTTAGTTTTTCCTTCTTCTGAAAGCTGGCTAGGGGCAAATGTCGCCAGGACTGATCCCCTGAAACAGAAAAAGTGAAAAATCAAAGTCAGTCTCTACTATGTTTGTAGGCCTCTCAGAGACAAATTTATTATCAAATAAATTTGATAATAAGTTAGTAACAATTGTAACAGACACCTGCTAAAACATCTGGAACACCACTTGAACAAGAGTTTGCAGCAGCAATCACATCCAGAAAGCACACACAGTTAACTGATTCAGCAGGCTTCCATTATATATAAGAAACTTCTCTTTATATATAATATAACATGAAGTAAGCATACAATACCAAAAGGTTTTTCCAACATGGTATAGGAAATACAAGCAAACACAAGCAGAGAAGAGAACAGTTTCAGGTCAGAGAAGACTAGTTTCACTTTCAGAGCTACAGAACTAAGCCATGCCCAGGCTCGTATCTGTCTGACTCATCTTTCGGCTCCCATTGGCTGATCTGTTGCTGTGCCTATTGGCTGACCTTGTTACCAAGCCTATTCCAGTTCATGAATATATCTACACTGACAACTGACAAATTCATCAGCAATCAATTGCTAAAGGCAGCTTTGCTCAAAAACAGCTTGAGAATGATATCTTTTAAGACCATCAAAAACCCACTATTTGCCTATTGTGGGTACTTTGGAAGGATTCCGCCCGGCTGCCCTTTTTAGGGTGACCCGCTCCCTTCTTGAAGTGGGGGAGCGGGAGGATCCCTTGCAGGGACGAGCCGAGGATTTTTCTTGTTTTCTGCAGGATAAAATCGCTCAGATTCGGGTTGGGTTGGATTCTGACTGGGCTTCTCTGGACGGGGGCGGGGCCGGTCTTGGGTGAGACCATCTGGGCTGAGTTTGATCCTGTGACCCCAGATGAAGTGGACAGATTGCTGGGTGGCCTTAATGCCACATGTTCGTTAGATCCATGCCCCTCCTGGCTGGTGTTGGCTACCCGGGAGGCGACGCGAGGTTGGTTCCAGGGGATTATTAATGCTTCTTTAAGAGAGGGGTTCTTGCCTGCTGCCTTGAAAGAGGCAGTGGTGTGACCCCTCCTCAAGCCATCCCTGGATCCAACCTTGTCTAACTATTGGCCGGTCTCCAACCTTCGCTTTTTGGCAAAGGCTGTTGAGACGGTGGTGGCACGACAGCTTCCTCAGCACCTGGATGAAGCATTATATCTGGATCCTCTCCAATCGGGTTTCAGGCCCGGTTTCAGCATGCAGACGGCTTTGGTCGCGTACCTGGGTACTTACGGGACCGCCTGTTGCCATCATCGGCCTCCAACCGACCGGTACGTTCCCACAGGACGGGCCTCCTCGGGGTTCCATTGTCAGGACGCTGTCGCCTGACAGCCCCGAGGGTACGAGCCTTCTCTGGCTGCATCCTCCCTGTGGAAGGAATTGCTCCTGGAGATTTGGACCATTACGGACCTGCGGACCTTCCGGCGCACACTAAAAACCCACCTATTGCAGCAAGCCGGTTTGGCCTAGTACTTAACGGGCTTTTAAATTTATTTTAAATTTATTTAAATTAGTTTTACATATTTTAATTAATTTAATTTTAACTTTTGTAACTGGGTTTTTAATGAATTAGCCATTATATTTGTATTTTTAATTTGGTTCTTAATTGTATATTTTGTATTTTATCGGGGCTGTGCACCGCCTCGAGTCCTTCGGGAAGGAGGCGGTATACAAATGTAAATAAATAAATAAATAATTCTACAAGAGGTTAAAAATGCCAAGCCCAGTTTAAATATCTGGCTGACTGATGAACCACAATAAATAAAATAATAAACACAATAATAAAATGCTAGCTATTCACAGCGCTTCCCTGCCTCTCTTCTTTCCTTCCACCAAACCAAAACTGCAATTCGTTTCTGTTTGATTCATTTTCAACAGCAAAGAAAAACCCAGTACGGTGAAGTTGTGGGATGAAGGGAGATTTTAAGATTGGTGTAGATGATCATACGTATTTCTTGCCAGGATGTCTTCCTGCACCAGAAAAGATAAAATCACTTGCAAAGAACCTGCTAACCTTTTCCTTCAGAAATCTTACAGCCCCTAGAGTAAAATATTCCTCTCTTCCAAGTTCAAGGAAGGCTGATGTATTAGGCTGCAGCATCCAGATTACCAGCAGAGGGCAGCAAATTCTTGCCCTCTTTGTTGCCATCTGGTGGTTGTTCAGGGCTCTGCATCCCAGATAGCAAGCCTTCATTCAGAGAATTCTATCTTTTCTTTCTATTGTGAGATCATATGTTGCCCTTAGAGAAAAAAGCTTCTCAAATTCTTTCAATCCAAATATTTAAAGGAAGAGGTGCTACAACTTTGCTACAACTCCCTTCCCTAGGCTTCTGTAACCCTGGCCTACCTGATCAGATGGGTTTTTTTTTTAGGGACTAAACATAGGAGGAATTCTTCAAATATATCATGCTGTCTAAATAGAATTCTTTCCATCAGCTTAGTTGACAGATTTGCCCGGCTAGGCAAGCTGATAAACTAGAAAAGAAATTCCTAGTCAGGTGTAAAGAATGCAGAATGAGAGAGTTAAAAGGGACCTTGGAGATCTTCTACTCCAACCCTCTGTCAAGCAGGAGGCCTTATACCAGTGGCGGCTAACCTTCAGTGATTCGCATATGCGTGTGCCACTTTCGCGAATTAGTGCGTTTTTTGCACGTGTGCGATTTCAGCGCATGCACAATTCACATTTGTGCGCATCACTTCCGCACATGCACAGTCACACAGGTCGTACAGGAGTCGCGGTGCACACATGCACAGTTGTTGAGTGCCACAGGTTCGCCATCACAGCCCTATACCATACCAGACTAATGGCTGTCCAATCTCTTCTTAAAAACATCCAGTGATGCATGTCCACAACTTCTGGAGTCAAGCTGTTGATTAACCCCATTAATCCTTCTCGCTGCCGTGAAATTTCTCCTTGGTTGGATGGATCTCTCCTTAATAAAATTTCCATCTGTTCTTTCTTGACTTGCGCTCAGGCGCTTCGGAGAATAGGTCAACCCTCTCTATTCTGTGACAGGCCCTCAAATATCAGAAGACCGCTATTGTGCCACCCCTAGTCCTTCTCTTCATTAGGCGAGACATTCCCAGCTCCTGCAGCGTTCATCATGCCGTTTATTTGCCAGAGCCCTAATTATCTTGTTTGCTCTTCTCTGCGCTCTTTCCAGAGTCTTCGTCACTGTCGCGTTGACCGAACCTGGACAAAGTGGCAGTCCCCAAGTTTGGTCTTCACTGCTGCCTTATAAAACGTAGCTAACCCATCGCGCGATCTTGATAACGATCGGATTGAATCACACCGTAGCTTGGTCCCTTTCGCCCATTAAAGCGGCCGGATCCATTCTCGGAAAAGCCTGACAGCCCAGGCAAGCGAGAGAAAACTTAGCTCCCCCAGTTAGCTGATGGGGAAGGGCTCAGTAGGGTCCTTGGAGGCTGTGGGACGACCCAGCCTTTTAAGGCAGCTGCATCGTCAGCAACCAAGTATTCCTACCGTGGAGGGTTACATCACAGACCCTGCCATCGATAAAACTCCATTGGCCACCTCCCATTGTCTCCCATTGTTATCTCAGAATGCAGCAAATATTAGGGGAGGGGGGGAACTCACAACAGGGAAAGGCTGCAATGGGAGGCTACCGTTTTGATTGGCGTCCGCGGTAGCTGACCTCCTTCGTCTGCTTCTCTGGAGCCGGATGTCTCTGTGAATACCCGAGCCCATGGGAAAGCCCCCCAAAAAGAAATTGCCAGTCCCCGAGCAAAATATCCAGAGATCTGCCGCGGAGCTCAAGTTAGAAACCGGGGACTATCAGGAGCCGAGCATTGTGGCTTGTCCTGATTCTTCTGGGGCTCCCCCGCCCGTGGAAGTCGGCGACCCTCTGGAAATTTCATGGAAGACTTTTCTCTCGGTCCTGAGGTCGATGGAAGAATGCTCAGAAAATATGAGGAGTTCGTTGGTGCCCCAGTTCATCACTTCTCAGCCGGTCCTGCCCAGGTGGGGGAGAAAGTGGTCTGTAGATTTCGACCAAAGTACACAAATAACCAGGAAGATGTCTTTTTTTTTTTTTTTAACCTGGGCATTAAGATTACAGTGGTTGTGGCCATGTTGCGGGTTCTAGCATTCACAGATTTAAGACCTTGTTGGAAGTTTGCTTTTGCATTGTTTTTCTTTTTATGAGATGCATCTCACACAGCTGGTGAGGTTTGAAGAGCTGGTTTCCTTAACAAGGCAGGAGTAGCGTTCAAATTCCTTACAACAAGGCAGGAGTAGCATTCAAACATAGTTGAGAGAAATGGACTGCGATAACAGGATGAAACGGAACAGAAGTGAGTAAAAAAAAGAAACAAACACTTCTCGGAAAACCGAGGCCCAGGTCGATGGTGGATAGACTGGGTGATGATGTGTCTGCCTTGTTCATGATATTTTGGAAAGGCCAGAGAAATAGCAGCATGCAAATTGTCTGTGAGCCGGTTGTTTTGTTGGGAATGCAGAAATAGTAATTATAAAAATGCTTTAACGCAGCTTGTGTGGGTACTCAAAGTTTTCGAGAAGAGAGTGGGCAGACATTTGTCTGCAATGGCATAGGAAAGGTGTACAAGACAGTAGTGAGACCAGCTCTGCTGTCTGGGTTAGAGACTGTAGCAATGAGGAAAAGACAAGAGGCAGAGATGGAGGGAGCAGAGATGAGGAGGTTGAGGTTCTCCTTAGGAGGGACCAGGATGGACAGGATCAGGAAGGAGCACATCAGAGGGACAGCTCAGGTCGGCTGTTTTGGGGACAAGGCCAGAGAGGCCAGATTGAGATGGTTTGGACCTGTGCAGAGGAGGGAGGGTGGCCATATTGGTAGAAGGATGCTGGAGATGGAGCTGCCAGGTAAGAGGTCCAGAAGAAGGCCAAATAGGAGATAGATGGATGTGCTAAAGGAGGACATGAAGGTGATTGGGGTGAGAGTGGAGGATGCCAAAGATAGAGTTGGGTGGAAAAAGATGATTTGCAGTGGTGACCCCTAACGGGAGCAAGAAGAAGGAGAAGGTATGGGATCTCCTTGCTTGAGCAGGGGTTGGACTAGAAGACCTCCAAGGCCTTTTCCAACCCTATTATTCTGTGTTCTAAAAGGAAATGCAATCAGGCAGCCTGGAGAGAAGTCGCATTTCCAAATAATCCGATGGCATCGTTTCTCTTTCTTTCTATTTTAGCCTGACCCGTTTTGAGACGTCTTGGCTGCTGTTCTCTGAGTTGGCTTGCTTGCTTGCTTGTTTGCTTGCTTGCTTGCAGACATTTCATGACCCAGACTAGGTAACATCCTCAGTGTATTGCAATGTGTTGGAATGCAACTGGCAGATCTGAGCTCTGCCCAAAAGTCAGTGGCAGAGCTTTAGCATTTATTGAATTAATGAATTAATTTATAGCCCGTTTTTTTTCATGATGCAAAACTCAAGGCGGCCTCACACCAATTCACGTGAGGGGGGTCAGGGATCCCTTTTTAAATTATCCCGCGATGAAGCCCCTCGACCCCAGCGTCCTGCTGGAAAGCACAGCATCTTCAGAACTTCAGATGCATTCTGGAATTCTTGATCTTCGTAGCAGAACCTTGGGGTCGCCTGGATGCCATAGTCCTACAAGAATTTGAAGGAGAATTTGATCGCCCCTGGCTAAGGATAGCATGGCAATGTTGCTGAATTATTATTATTATTATTATTTTGTCTTCAATGGTAGCCCCTTTGTGTTGTACAGGGACGAGTGTTTTGAATCACTGCACACTGGTTTATTGTCAGGCGCGAACAACCAGATCTACACGTTAAGAGATCAATTAGTTGTTTTATTGCTCAAGCCTATAACACAGGAATCTTCTCAGGCTAATCTGGCCAGACTAGATAAGATTCCATGGCATTTAAGGTGGGGCCAGAATTTGCCCTTTTCTGCCCATGTAGGGATTCTAGACTAATTCAATGTCTGACTCCTTCCCCTGGCTTGATCGGTCTCTCTTTAACAGATATATTCTAAAGGATAATTTTGCCTCTCTTCCTGGTCCTTTACATTAATATTTATGTCAGGCATGTTTTAAAAAGAGGTAAAGGTTTTCCCTGTCCAGTCATGTTGGCCTCTAGGGGACAGTGCTCATATCCATTTCCTAGCCAAGTGAGCCTGCATTGTCCAAAGATACTTCCATGGTCATGTGGCCAGCATAATACACCAAGGCACAAACACAGTGTTACCTTTCCCACTGAAATGGTACCTATTTATCTACTTGCATGTGCATGTTTTCCAACTCATAAGAGCCACGGCTGCACAGTGGTTAGAATGCAGTATGGCAGGACTAACTCACTCCTCACTCCAGGAGTTTGATTCCGAGCGGCTCTCGGTTGACTCAGCCTTCCATCCTTCTGAGGTTGGTAAAATGAGGACCCAGATTGTTGGGGGCAATAGGCTGATTCTGTAAACTGCTTAGAAAGAGCTATGAAGCGGTATATAAGTGCTATTGCTAAGTTGGCAGGAGGTGGGACAAGGAAACTCAGCTCGTCATGTGGCACTTGGGTCTCGAACTGCCAACCTCCTGGTCAACAAATCTAGTGTCTTAACCGCTAGGCTTGTTTATATCTCCCGGATTATGTCATTCTCCCCGATTCCCTTAACTCCATTGTGTCTATGGTCTTGTCAACCTCCAGCTCTGCTTCTTCTACTGGGGCTCAGAGATATCTGTTGTGGCCCGGCAGTGGCCAGCGGAGCTGTTGACAGACTCCAAAAGTGAGGAACAACATGAGCCTGGGGAAGGCTCTGATGAGTGTTCAGAGACAGAGCTGGGGCCAAGGATTCCTGTCAGTCATCAGCTGCCTTCCGAGTCAGAGAGCAGTGAAGACGAGCAGCTGGAAACTGTCCCTGATGTGCGCATGCACAGAGCTGCTAGGAGAAGAGAGCAGCTCAGGAATCAGGGCAGTTTAGGAAGGCATGGCACAGGTGGCCAGTGATTGGCCCCTCCCAGAGGGATTAAAAGTGGAACGAAGGGGAAGGGTGTTTTTGCAGAGAACAATTTGTTCACATTGCTTTGGAGAGATCTGTTTCTGCATTTGTGGCTTCAAGAGGAATTGTGAGTCATTCTCTGGCCTTATGCGAAGCCTGATAGGAGTCTGGGCTATCAGCCAGGTTGTGGTTTATAAAATAAATAGTTTTTAGCGGACCGCCGAGTCTGCTCTCTTGTCTTGAGAGGCCTAGGACAGAACAGTATCTACCACCAGTGCAAGAACATCCATTTACCAAATGTCTTTTTGTTTTTTTGGGTGGGCAATTGGGGTGAACCGTCAATGGCCCTGTGGCCTCCCGACTCTCCCAGTCACACCGATCCATTTCTGTCACGGATTCATGTTTTTGAGAGTATTTCCAGATGCGACGAAAACCTCCCCAAAGCTCCTTGGTTTTTTTCTCTGGAAACAATTCTTTAAAATGTTTCTCGGCCACCATTTTTATGGTAGGCAAGTTCTATTTTCTGTCAGGGACCAGCAATGAAAAGGGAATAATATAAATGTAATACAAGAGGAGGTGAAAGCGAACAACTGTACTAGGCTGACCTCTGGAAAATGAAGGATATGTGACAGGATTGCTTTTTTTTTTTTTTTTTTTTTTTTGAAAGGGGTCCCTATGATGTTCTTGGCATTCAGGACATGAACTGTGTCCTTACAGGTATTGTGACCCCTAATTGTTTCACCTCACCTCACTTCATCATTTCATTTCACTGTAACAGAGCACTCTATTCTAGGAAATAAAATGCACCCTTTCAAAAGCCAACCGGAGGCACAGCATGTAAGTGCCTTTTCAGAGATTCTTCCAATTATTTTTAATGCGTTTGAGTGGCGAGGCACGTCTCAGTTCCCAAACCCTTACTTGATTTTATTTGATCATAAATAAGGCTTTAATGCTGCTCCTTGATGCGTTCAAATTTTTCTTTCAACACGACAAGACATCTCATCTGCTACTTCTAGAGGAAACAATATCCTACACCCTGCATTTTGAAAAATCAGATATTTTTTTTAACATGACATGACATCTCGTCTGCTACAGCTGGAGGAAATAATACCCTAAACCTGCATTTGGAAAAATCAGATTTTCTTCAATGTTTTTGTTACAAGGATGATGAATACTCAAAATAACTATAATTAATTAGTACTCAAAATAACTAGACCCAAACAACACACTGTTTATACAGACACTGACATTTTTGCTCTTTCTATATTTAATAAAAAAAGATGTAAACAAAAAGATTTTCTTCAATGTTTGTCACATAATTATAGTTCTACTGTGGTTTTTCTCCAGAAAGAAGATTAGCGCCAAGTCTGAAAAAATTAGGAAAGGACGGTCCAGTGCACTCCCAGTTATATTGAAACCTGGTGAAAAACCCAACCTTCTCATCCAAAAGGTGAGCGTGTAGTTTTAATGTAGTTTTTAAGTAGCTATGTATCAGAGTTTGCAGAAGAAATCACATTCAGAAACATACACTAGTAACTGATTCAGCAGAATTCCATTATATATAAGAAACTTCTCTTTATATATAATATAACATGAAGTAAGTATACAATACCCCAAAGCAAGTTTTCCCAATGTAGTAGCAAATACAAGGAAACACAAGCAGAGGAGAGGAGTTAAGTTTCAGTTTCAGTTTCAGTTCAGAGCTCAACAGACTTTAGCCACACCCAGGCTCCTTGCTGTTTCAGTAAAATACTGTTTCGGTTTCCAAACAGCCCTCATTGGCTGACTTAGTTGCCATGTCTCTTCATTGGCTGACCTTACCATGTCTCTCCCAAGTCATGAACTCTCACACACTGACACTGTGTCTCTAGAATGACCCATTGATGGGACAGGATGGTAACAGCTACAGGGAGTCCTCAGCTCGCCACCACAACTGGGAGCAGAATTTCCATTGCTAAGCAAGGCTGTTACTAACTGATTATTATTATTATTTGCCATGCTTGTTAAGTGAATCACTGCAGTTGTTCAATGAATCTTGGGGTCTTTAAGTGAATCCATCTTTCTCCATTGACTTTGTTTGTTGAAAGCTAGCTAGGAAGTCACAAATGACCCTGGGATGTGGCAAGTGTTATAAATACACGCTGGCTGCCGAGAACCCAACGGGTGATCTTGTGATTGTGGCCGAGTACGGGGATCAGTCATAATTCGTTTTTTTTCTATGTTGTCACTTCGAACAGTCACAATGGTGTCTCATGGAAGGTTTTGTAGTGGAAAAAAGACACCTCGAAGAGGCAAGGAGATGATACAACACAAACTGCTCCCACAGGACCTTTGAACAAAGTTTTGAAAACGTTATTGGACTGTCGTTTTGATGCACTGCCCTTTCTCTTTTTCTAGGAAAGGGAGCTGAGTGCCACTGTTCACAATTCAAAGCAAGATGGAGGAAAAAGTAGAATCGGATCGGGACACGTTGATCCCTGTGGTGAGGCGATTTTGAATCGCGAGCACATCGAGATTACGCCATTTCGTTTTTAACCTTCCTAAATATTTTGAATCATTGAGGGCTTTGGGTCCCACCAGTGATTATTTTTTAATTCCATGGGGAACAAAATGGGAATACCACAGGGTCATCAGTCCTAAGCATAATCAGCATTTCCAAGCATGCCTTTTGCTCTGTATGATATCCGGAGGTATTTTGTCCCAGTAATGCGTTAGGACATTGCATAGAGCCAGTTAGGTTTAGGGCAGGGGTGGGCAATTATGGCTCCTTCATGACTCATGGACTTCAACTCCCAGAATTCCTGAGCCAGCATGGCTGGC
>JAEANM010022773.1:0-11523 GCA_017656035.1 Myanophis thanlyinensis
CTAAATTAAAACCCCAGGTATCAGGCCAGGCCGGCTAGTTGAAACAAATGGGTCTTCAGGGCACGTCAGAAACACCGATGGGCAGATCTTCTAATACCCTGGTCCAAAACTTTTCTGTGCCCAGAAGTAAGGTGGGAATCCAGTGGAACAGATATCCTGCCCATGACCACAGATTCAGAATAATAATAATTTTTAAAGTCAGTCCAATATTGATGACAGTCAACATGATGATGTGACTGAGTTTAGACATTATTGAACACAATCCCTAGAAAGGGATACAGTAAGCATAACAAATGACATGGATGAAAGGCATTGTTTGTATTAAACTCTGATTGTACAAGGATCTATAAAACTGGACACATAGTACCATAAGCAATGTAACTTAAAAACAAAACAGGGAATTGAATTCATCCAGACCTTGACATGTGCTTTCATGGTTTAATAACTATCTGTCAAGGTCATCTTGTCTAGACTATGTCACATATCCCACAGATTAACTAAGCCTGAAGTCTTCATATCATCAAACACCAGAGTGTAAACTTAAGGCAAGATTGAGCTCGCACTGCCACATAAAAGCATATCATAACAATTTGCTTGAATCTCCTTTTGGTTTTTCTGTTTCTGTTGGAATTTTTTTTTTCAATTTGGGACTACAGAAGAATGATCCAGGTATGTCTCCTCTACAATATTGTTTTCTTCTTTGTTTCCTTTTCCCTGCAGACCTTCCCATAGTTTCCCAAAAGAACAAAGCCTCTTGTAGTCAAAAGTCTGCCTTTTTTCTTATATACAATTTATAAATATATTTGGGCAATTTTACAAAGGCACACAATACATCTCTTCATTTTTTATGCATCACATATGTAATTTGTGCAGTGGCATAAGAATGACTTCAAATACATTAAAATACATTAAAAACAGAGATAAAGAAGCATTTAAAAATTAAATACAAATATTGTTATTCTTTACATCTATGCAGAGGTTATCCTTAAAGAATGATTTTTACAGCTAGGATTTTTAAATCACTCTTTCCTCATTATTACAACATTCATTCATTCATTCAATCAATCAATCATATGCTGTCATCATGCTATCAAGCAACTTTGGGTGGCTTATAACATGATAAAACATAAAACATTTGAACATTAAAATGTTAAATATTAAAAATTAATAAAAAGATAGAAACTAGTTTACAATGGGGTGGAGATGGGGTCTTCTTTTTAATCCACTAGCAGCTCCAGTATGAAATATCCCCTTTGAGGACCCAGGGCAATTGAAAGAGCCAAGTTTTGGACCCTTTTGGAAGGTCAAAAGAATAAAGGCAGATCTCATCTCAAGGGGCACCATATCCCAGAGAGTTATGAAATTCTTTAACCAACTGGTCCACAGAATGCTCCTTCTGTCTGAGCAGGTGGGGTGGGCCAGTCCCACTGAGGTGAAACAGTTTCTCAAGTAGTCTGAACCCATGCCATAAAGGTTTTAAAGATAATAACCTTGAATTGGACCTGAAAGCAAATGAACACACACCAGCTCACACACCACAGAGAAACCCTGGAGAGTCCTCGAGCTGTCTGCACAATTGCATTTTGTGTCACCTGTATCTTCCAAATATACCTTACCTAAATTCACCCCCATGTACAGCACATTTCAGTAGTCCAAATGCAAGCTGATCAAGGCGTGAGTCAGAGGTAAAATTCAGCAGGTTCTAGCAGGTTCACTAGAACCGGTAGTTCTAAGCAGTCTGGAGAATTAGTTGTTTTTTTTCCATTTTACAGGATTAATCCTGTAAGGAAGGCAGGAAAAAAGTATTCTGGTGTTGTTTCTAGCCTAATCCTTATTGCCCTGCTTACAGAAACTGCCCACCCAGTCACATGACACACACACACCCAGCTACTCCCACCATGCCATGCCATGCCCACAGAACCGGTAATAAAAAAATTGGAATTCCACCACTGAGTGACTGAGTAAGGGACTTACAGTCCAGGAAAGGACACAATTGGTGTATAACACAAAGGAAGGAGTTCAGATAATCCATTTCATTCAAACCCTCTAAAGCTGTTACAGAACTAGCATATTATGATTGTGAATTACTTCCAAAAAAATTTCAAAGGCAGTTCACAAGGGGCTTTCAAATAAAACTATTCCCAAAGACATTATCAATGATGCTAAATCTTTCCCTCTTTCTTTCTTTGTTTCTTGATTGATTGATTGATTGATTCCCTTTCTTTCTGTGGCTGCAAAAAAAACCCACAAACAAAGATTTAGGGTGCATCAACAGAAATGATTGATTCCCTTCTGCATTGGTGAGAAAACATAGTATTGCATTTAGTACTGAAAAAAATACAGAGCAGGGCAATGATCCAATGAAGAAACTAGCAGCTTCTCTGACAGAAACTGAAAGAACTATGAATAGCCTGAAGAATACAAAACTGTGATAATACTCAAGTATCAGAAGGCATTATATAACAATGGATTTAGGTTACAGAAACTCCTTTCAGCTCCTGTTGAAAGTAAGGAAAAACCCTCTTCAATGATGGTTTGAAAAACAAGACAGGTGGAGATTATGGAGATGCTTTGACTTGTATTCCTGCCATAAGCAGACACCTCCACAGGCACCACCATCTGCTTGACCTTGATTAGCTTCAGAGACTAAATAGGGCAAGAGCTGATTGGTAGTTGGTTGGGAAATTCCCAGAGAATATCAGTGCTGTAAACTAGACTCGGAAAGAAAAAAGAAAATGTTCTCAAGGAAAGAAGTGGCAAACCTCATCCACATTTTTGCTAAGAAAACTGCATGAATATGACCATGAAATCACCAGGAGTCCATTCAAAAGAAGAGCACTGAAAAGGTTTGGAGTTCAATGCCCAAGATGGCTTCTGCAATTCGACGGTTCTGTTACTTTTATTATTATTTCCTTTAGAAGTTGATTGTCCAGCTACTGTCCTCAGAGACAACTCCCCAGAAAATCTTTTATTTCTCAATATGTATTAATAATAGAAACTACCTAGTGGATAGGTTAACTGATGAATAAATCAGAGCTGTACAAAAAGCCTGTGAAAAATTAAATTTCTCTAGGATGTGCGGGTGTCCTGAGGGAATGCAATAAGTTTGAAGCAGTGATTAAGTGCTGCTGCTGCTGAAGTTCAACATGCAGCAAAGCCAGACTCTCTAGGCAGCAGGTACCAAGTGCATTAAACAATTCGCATGGGGAGACTGAAGCAGGATCTGGTGAACCTTTTACCTAGAGTTCTCTCCCTGTCTGTAACCAGGTGAAGAAAGTAGTCTTTCCATATATTCATCTCAGCATGTCTATAATTAAGTCTCTGCAGCTCTGATTTAAGCTTTCCATTTTTATACTTATATTCTGCGCGGCACCTATAAAAATAGATCTGCTACGGGGAAATGCCCAAACTACTGCTGAAATAAGATAAAAAGGCACCTTTCCAGTACTGCAGCAAACAGGCTCAAAGCTACTTCAGTGAAACAGTGCCAGAGAGTATGCTTGATTAGCAAAAGACAGAAAATTTTCATTCCTTACCTGTTTTCATTCAGTAAGAGGAAGGAGATCTTGCTTTCACATTCATTTCCCTTTAAAGGAGAATTTCAGTTAAATTCTCATGATTAGATTATGGTATTCTTGCCTTTATTTAGCCCAGAATTACTTATTTTATAAAATTATCTATTCGTTAGACTTTACATGAAATTCCAAGGGAAATGATCATGAAAAAATTCCTATCAAAAATCCTTTTCAGTAACAACATTGATGTCACTGCGAACGAGGAGTCCTGCTCTTGAAAAATATCTTCTTCATCTGAAGAAATCTGGAGAAATTGTGCACCCAGTTTCCCTCTCCACAAATGATTTAAGAATGTTGATAGCCCTTTTGGGGTCTGGCTCCATCTCAGTCACTTTTGTAGCCAATCAATAATGATTTGATTAATATTTCCCAAAGCAGCCTTCTTTATCTTATGATTTCCAAATATGTTAGACCAAGATTTCAAGTATTCCCAATCAATTTGCCCATCAAAGATCAATATAGTGATTTGACAAGTCTGGTTTAGGAGTTACAGTATTAGCCATGTCCGAAAAACTATCAACATCTGGGGAAAGACTACTTTAAATCATATAAAAACTTTTGAAATCAAATCAAATCAAATTTTATTCCTCACATACACAGTCATACATGGTACGAAATGCAGTGAAATGCATATGTGACCACTCGCGACAATAGGTAGTAGAGCAAGAGAATAGTCTAGACAGGATAGGAGAATAAGTTAGGGAATGAGGTAGTTTATAAGGATTCCTGTTTAGTCCTGTTGAGTCCTGAGTGTTGTTATGGTTTAGGGTCCATATTGCCTGAGGGAAGAAACTTCTCCTTAGTCTGTCTATGTTGGCTTTCAGGGAGCGGAAGCGCTTTCCTGACCACATCATAGCAAACAATCCATTGTTGGGATGGCTGGGGTCCTTCTTCCTGGCTGTAGTCTAGTATCATTTGTTGTAGATGGAGTGCAGTTTAGGGAGCTTGGTGTGGATGATGCGCTCAGCTCTGTGCACCATCCTCTGTAGATCTCACCTGTCTTGCATGGTGCTGTTTCCAAACCAGGAAGTGATGCTGCCCATCAGGATGCTTTCTACTATGCAGGAGTAAAAGTTCCTAAGCATTTTGGAGGGCAGTTTAAAGTCTCTCAGACATCTGAGATGGTATAGACATTGCTGGGTCTTTTTCACCATGATGTCAATGTGTCAGGTCAATGTCACATTCTGCAAGATGTGTATGCCGAGGTATCTGAAGCAGTCTACTCTCTCCACTGGATTCTTGTTGATGACGGGGGTCTGGTATGTCCTTTTCTGCTTTGTGCTAAAGTCCACTATCAGCTCCTTTGTCTCGCTGTTGTTAAGGTTGTTTTTCTGACACCAGTTCTCCAGATTCCTAATTCATCTAGGTAGGCTGTCTTGTTATTGTTGGAGATCAGGCCCACCACAATGGTGTAGTCAGCAAACTTGATGATGGTGGTGGAGTTGGTAGTGGCCGTGCAGTGTAGCCATATGTGTAAAGTGAGTATAGAATGCAGCTCTGGGTGGCTCCAGTGTTGAGGGTGAGTGAGGTTGAGATATGCCCATCCATCCTTACAGCCTGGGGTCTCCCAGTTAGAAAGTTGGAGATCCATAGAAATAGGGGTGGGCTGAGGCCCAGGTGTTCCAGCTTGACAGTGAGTGTGGAGGGAATTATGGTGTTGAACACTGAGCTGTAGTCCACAAAGAGAATTTTGACATAGTTCCCTCTTCTAGTGTCCAGATGAGTGTATGATGTGTGGAAGATGTGAGAGGTGTTGTTGTTGGTTGAGCAGTTATGGTGATAGACGAACTGTAGGGGGTCCAGTGTGTCTGGTAGTGAAGAAGTGATGAGGTCTCTGACCAGTTGCTCAAAGCATTTCATCACTATTGAGGTTAGTCCTATGAGGTGATAGTCATTGAGGAAAGTAGGATGTGGTTTCTTGGGGACTGGGACAATGGTGAATTCTTTGAAGCATGTGGGGATTACTGATTGGAGTAAGGAGAGTTTGAATATCTCCATGAACACAGGTGCTAGTTGATCTGCGCAAGATCTGAGGATATGGCCTTAGATGCCATCTGGTCCTGCTGCTTTCCTGGTGTTCACTCTCCTGAAGGTTCTCCTCACATCATGCTCAGAGATGGTGGGCGCATTTCTGGTGCTGGCATCCTCTTCTTGATTGTAGCCCTTGGCATCGCTAACATCAGCATTTCTAGCATCGTTGGCTCCATTTGCTGTGGTCTCGAAGCGAGTGTTCAGCTCATCTGTCAGGGCAGAAGGTGTTCAGCTCATCTGCCAGGGACACGTCTGTGGTCATCTTACTGGATTTGGTGGTTTGTAGTCTGTTATTGTTCTCAGTCCTTGCCACAGTCTCCTAGAGTCAACCTGTTTGAACTGTGACTCTAGTTTTCTCTCATAGCTGTTTGGACTCTTTCACTGCTTTCCGCACATTGTATGCTGCAGTCTTGTATGGGTACATGTCACTCGACACAAATCCTCTGTTATAGATGGCGGTGTGAGGGCATCGCAGATGGTCTTGTCTACCCATGGCTTCTGGTTGGAAAATGGTCTGATGGCCATTTTTTGAATGATGTCATCTGATAGTTTCCTGATGAATCCCACAACTGCTTCCATAAACTTGCTGATGTTATCCGTGCTTTGTCGGAACATGTCCCAGTCTGCGTCATCGAGTGCATCCTGTAAGGCAGCCACTGATTGTTCTGTCCATCTTGCAACCATTTTCTGAGTCAGGGGTTCTTGTTTAAACCTTTGTTTATATTTAGGCACGAGGAAGATGGCAGCATGGTTGGATTTCCCAACCGGGGAGGCAAGATTTTTCATGCAAACCATTTGGAGTTTAATAAAATTTATTTCTTTTCCCTGAAACAATATGATTTTCCTACCTAAATTTTGGATGTTTATCCATTAGGATTTTGTACAAATTTGAAAGCCAATTCTCCTAGCTTGGTGTCATCTGAAAAATCTGATAAGCATTTATATTTTATTCTTTATCTCATTTTGTCAAACAAATTAAAGATAGCATCTTGAAGATAGCATCTTTGGGGTCTCCACTCAATACTCCCCTCCAAGATTATCTACATTTTTTTACAAATACTCTCAAGTACCCTTGCAGATACTACCAGCCCTTCTAAGCATATCAGACTATCTTGCCTTAGATTTCTGAGCTAGCCTGTGAAAGCCATTTTACAATTTAATAATTCATTACACCAAACTAAAAGATTACAGTCCATAAAAAGATTAATTTAGTTTCATGTGGAAGTTAATCGGTTCCAAAAACAATCATGCAGGTGTCTCACTATTCAGATAAATTCACCCAGCTTTATCTTAGGCCTGCTTAATCTTGTCACACTGGGTATAAAATCAGATCTCATAAATGTCCAGCCATTCCACATTTACAGGGTTAATTTTCTTTCCCACAAGTTCATAAATGAACTTGTTCATAAATGTTACTTCATATTCACTGACGGAAGATAGGACCCAAGCTTTCTCAGCACTGCAGATAACAGGAAATAGAAAGGCAATTTTATTTCCTGCCATTTCATTGGACCCTTTGCTCTCATCTTACATGGAATATTAACACATAACACAAGCATTTCATTAGATCGTTATGTCATTGTTATCATGATTGGCAGTAGGTAACTATGACAATTACATAGGCCCTATGTCTGGCCAGTGAACAAGACTAACTAAGAAACATTCACTGGCAAAAGGATACATAACTGATTTCAAATAATGAAACTATTTATGACTGGAAATGATAGGAAATTAATACAGCTCTTACTAAGATACCAGATTTTTTTTCTTCTTGTCAGAAAATTAAAAACATCTTAAAAGTAACACATAGTTAAAAATGATGATGAGCCTAAAAGCACTGGGATATAAAGGAACTAAACATACTTGGTTATTTCTACATTGTATATTACGCCATTAAATATCTCTTCAAGTGGGATTAATTCCAGCTATGAACTTGAGGTATCAAATGCTGGAGCTAAATGAGTCCAGATAAGATGTTGGGGAGCACTGTAAAAAGGAAGAGGTATTTCTTACCAGTAGTCTTCCCAAAGCCTATACAATAGTGAATTTGACCTTTCTCAATTTGGACACATGAGGCTCTTATGCGGCTCTTAACACTTTTATTACATCACTATATTTATTCTGGGTAATTTGAGTATCATAAAAGAATGCTGCAAAAGCCTCACTTGTGTTGACATTCTTGAAGGGAGTGCTTGTGAGATTTAAAGCTACTGATTAAAACTAGTTTGGGGGTCAAACACACTCAAACAGCATTTACAGTGGTTCACAAGGCATTGTGTTATTGACTGAGAGGAACAATAAAATCAGCTTTGAATGCAGAATCATTCAACTATTCAAGGACAAAATAAAAACCAAAGCCAAACCTGCTTGAGATAAATATAGTACCTTCTTGATAAATATTGTACTATATCACTTCTTGTCCTTTTGGCTAAGATCAAGTGTATATATGTACTATATAATATGTAAATTGATCTACAGTATTGCCCCTGAAATCTGGATCCTTTAAAATATAGCATAATAAATCCCTGCAAGCTATTTATTCTTCAGCATATTATTTTCCCTTGATCCTAAATAACAGCTAGCATAATTTTTACTTTTACCTTGTGTAACTAAATAGCCTCTCCAAGGAGATGAATAATGTACTCCCTAGAAGAAATGCTTGAAAAAGCAAAATGAGCAAGCCAATTAGAAAAGGTGCAAATGACCTTGCATTTTACTTCAACTTGCAATTGTACAACTTATTCTTACCTCTGATTAAAACTCTTGAAAATTAATTTCCTCTCAAATTCTCTTCTTAATCAAAAATGCATTTCAAACATCTCATAATAAGGACAACCCCTTCTTTTCTTATTTTTGGAGGGGGGGAGATATAAAGAACTATATATGTAGCACAAGCATCTCATTAAAACAATTGAACTAGGAGCTGTGCCCTCTGTAGAACAAATACTGCCTTGCTCCTTTGATTATATTATCTCACAGAAGCATGATATACCCAACATCAAGCAGAAAGGATATCTCACTGAGCTCTTTCAAGCATGAGTAAACCTATATATCATTAGAACTTCTGCACAATATATAGCAGAGTGGGTCATCTCCTTCCTTGAATAATTTTGTTACTCAAACACATAAGTACTGGCCATGTCACCAGTTCCAATAAATTCTAAATCCAATAAATTCAATTCACTATAAATTCTAAGAGGGATGTCCTAAGCTTCTCTTCAATACTGATTATTCTGATGATGGATTCCACTGTAGAGAATTCCCACTGCGCCTTAGGGGTTCTTTTGTTTCTTTTTGTTTTGTCTAACTACTATTTCATAAGAAAAAATAAACACTGATGCTATTCACCAACCTTTTTTCTCTAACTCCTAGTCCAGTAGAAATTTTTTGTTTATTTTTCTTATATATAAACAAGAGCAGACTATTGATTTTCAATACTAGGAACTGCAAACCCAGGACAGTGACTTCATATTTTGCAATTTGACAGACTATAGGGGGCACACTTCAGGTGCAGGAATATAAGAACAGTCTTTCATTCTCTTCCACATAAGTTCTTTTGAATCAAGGCTCACCCATGACAACCTTGGTAGCAGATCTTGGTTTCAGTAAGGAATGACATTTTATTTCAAAATACCAACTTTGGAGAAAAACTTGTCAATATGTCTTTCTTGTATCACTGGGCTCTTATCTTTAATACTACAGCATCCTGACTTGCTTTTTAAATCAAGACATAAACCAATGATTAGATAGGGAGCAATAACAACTATTTCAGGATCTTCATCCCTGTTGTCCCCCATTCAATCATCCTTCTGTTCATAGGACGAAGAAGAAAGCAAGGATAATGTAAAAAGAGAAATGGAGGGGTAGTGTGAATGTCTCAGGAAATCATAACCAACTCAGAATGCTACAATGACTTATCACAACAACAGGTAAAAGTTAGTCTGATAAGCTGTAATTTAAATATTTATTTGTGATCAAAACTATGGGTAAATGTTACTATTTGATTACATTTTTAGATGGTTGTACACCGCCCCGAGTCCCTTCTCGGGAGAGAGGCGGTATATAAATTTGAATAACTATACTAAACTAAATAGATTAAATTTGAAGATTTTTAAATTTCTAAAGTATTCCTAATGCAGCTATGGAATTTCTCATTAACTGGTGGGAGTAGAAAGATTGTAGCAAAATTTGTCATTAATATCGTTAGCTATAATCCCCTTTGGGGGAAAAAGGAATTTGTTGGGAAAGTTTTAATTTTCTCTGCCTGGTGGATTAATACTTGAGAATACAAATAGTAGTAAGCTCTTGGTACACATGCTAGTGGCGTTCAGCCCAACTTCATTCAGCTCAATCCTTGTTCCAATTCCAAAATTCTTCTACAAGTAATCAGAATAATTTCTGTTCTCTTCCTATATGTCTGCCTATTCATATCATCTCTTCCCCATCACTTAATCCACCTACCCTAGACTGTATGCATATACAGTATAGTTTTGTTTATATTTATAATTGTTCTCCTTCTTAATTGGTTTATTGATCAACTGATAAAGTGACCTGTTCCTGAAATGTTAATGTGCTAATAAAATTGTTTATTTTCTTTAAAAAAAACTTTGTTTTTTTAAGTAATATGTAAATTGGTACTATGTTAAATGTATTGTCTTGGTTCTTAATTTGAAAATGCAACCCAAAATAAGTAACTTCATAATCTCTATTTTTGTTAATAATAATGAATTATGAACAACTTAAAATCACCATTAATGAAATACATTTTTACCTGCGCAGATTCACCAAATCTTAACTGAATTGTAGAGAAAACAAAGGAGTAAATGTTGATTTTGAATATTGAAAAAAGTGAAAAGCATATGCTTTCATTTGATGTAAAGGCCATGATAATATATTCCCTTCAAAAATGGTATAATGATCTTTAAAAAGTAATATCTGTAACAATGGAAGCATTACTGAGGACCTGAATAAACTAGTAGGGAGCCAATCTTAATAAGTTAAACAATTAACCTTGGAAAACACCTGCCTCTCAGACCAGCTACATTAATCATTCCTGTCACATTTAACAGCACCATCCACAGAGAAATTCTGATAAAGACAAAAGGTTCACTCCTAGGTCAGAATCTACATCTGGCTGTATTTTTCATGTTCAACTATAAATACCAACTATAAATATCTAAATATTGACCAAAGATAATGAGGAAAATACTGGTTCTAATTTTTATCTAGATCAGGCTGGGCAATCTGTGATGTTAAAATTACTTTCAGCCTCTTTTTACTTTAATTCTGAAGTTCTGCAAATTACAGTACCAAAGAAGAAATATAGCAGAGGTGTCAAACTTACGTGTCACAGTGGCATCAAATGACGTATCAGGACTTTTCCTCCTTCACTAAACCAGGCGTGGCCAGTGCATGATGCATCTGGCCTGCGGGCCAGGAGTTTAACAGCCCTGAAATATAGGGACCTTATTACATGCAGAAATTGTCATTCAGATATTCTTAACATTTGCAGATAAATTAAGATGTTACAGCTTTCAAATTAGACTCAGAGAATTTTTTTAAGTCAATGGGAGGTGAAGTCAATGGGAAGTTAAGAAACCTGGGAGGTGTCTATTCATAGTATCTTATCTTTTCTGGAAATGCCAATGAAAATATGTCTGTACATAGTAGTTTTACTACTTGAAAGTCAGTAGCAGTAGCACCAAACATTCCCAGTGAGCAAACGTGAAATCCATAGGTAATAAAGAATTCTAGAACAAGTGATGAAGGGATTATCTTTGTTTAATACAGAGCTACACAATATAATATCTATGAATGGAACTTTTCTTTTTTTATATATATAAAAATTTTATTAAGTTTTCAACAACAAACAACTACACAAACAAACATCAAACAATATATCTTTTTTTGAGAGCAG
>JAEANM010022774.1:0-11523 GCA_017656035.1 Myanophis thanlyinensis
TGACCAAATACTTATTTTCCACCATAATTTGCAAATAAATTCATTCCAACTCAGCCAATGTGATTGTTTGGAATTTTTTTTCTAATTTTGTCTCTCATAGTTGAGGTTTACCTATGATGCCAATTACAGATCTCTCTCATCTTTTTAAGTGGGAGAACTTGCACAATTGGTGGCTGACTAAATATTTTTTTGCCCCACTGTAAGGAACATGGAGATGTATCCAGGTTGATGGAGACCCTAGGAGGCCAAGAGCAGGCTGCACATGAGTTGGGCATGTTGTAGTGCAGTACAAATGCAGGGAGATTGGGAAGGAAGTGGTAGCTGCCCCTGGAAGCCTCAGCTGCTGCAGCCTGACCCAGCAGTGTAATAAAAATACATTACATTCTAGGTGGCAGTGGCAGGGGGGCAGATCAGCAGGAAATATCCAGTTGGGAAAAGCTCTACAGCAGGTTGCAAAGCAGCAACTCTCTCAGAAAGTCTCCACAGCGCATGGAAAAGATGCCATGCCAGGGAATTCCTGTCCCAATTGTCATAAGTCAAGGACTACTCTGAACTACAGCTTATTCTAAAGTACAGTACAAGCTTATACAATATTGTCATGGCGCATGGGGTTATTTAGGTGTTTTAAAGCATTTTTCACAAATAGGTCATTGGCTAATTCTAAACTGATTATTCACTTCCAAAGTTTATCACACTAAAGTCCATTTATTGACCTTACCTTCAAGAGAGGTGTTATTTCAGTTATTCGATTAAGAACTTCCTTTTTTAATGTTGGAAGAACATCTTTGCATTTTATTTCCTAGGATTGATTGCTTACTTATTTATTTTGGTCTTGGAAGTAGATTTAGTTCTATATGCATTGAGATTCTTGTGAGTTTTATGGGCAATTATAATAAAGAAATAATTGCTCCACAAATGTCTTTCATTTGGCTTTTTGAAATGTGATTCTGTGAGTGCTAATTTTAGGGATTGTTAATTTTGGAAATTCTTGGATGAATATTGGTAAATGTCTCCTATGCCGAGTTATTATTAGGACTACAAGTCTCTTTTATTGCACATGAATGAAGATTTAGAACAATCTCTAATGAGCAATATATACCTGTTTGAAAAAATAATTGTAGTTGTGATAGATGCAGTAGAAGAGAATATATATATAGCTCAGGGTTGAATTGAGTCCTTGATGCTCTTTAAGTTTAAGGTTGCTTGTAGACATTTCATTACCTAACTACCGTAAGTAAGCATCAATATAAAGATAATATGAGTACAAATTGTGATGCATAAAACAGTCTAATGTCATCGCATGGGAAAAATATCACATTTTCTTTTTAAAAATATTATACAAGCAAAAATAAAAACAATATGTGATGATATAAAAAGTTTATATTGATAAAATAAAACTTGTTTAAACAGAAAAAATGTACAATAGTCTTGAACAACTCATAGAGAAGAAAGGTCCAGATTGAAAATTTTAAAATAATTGTGAGAAATAACTGGTGCATCAATCGGGCAGTATAGTGACATCAATGGAGTTAGCAAGTGAGGCTTGGAGGCGTTGTGTCTTTTATAATGAAAGTGGCTGCAAAAACCTATATGGTAGTAGCACTCCTTCCCATATGCAGTGGATTTGATATAGAATCTAGACCGTATAGAAACATACTGCTCCAATCCACGAATATGACATCTTATTGCAATCAGAAAAACTTGGAAAGTCGTTTAGACTACCTTTTTCTCTCATTGAATTGTGTCCAATTCTTAGAGACTGCCAGAATGAGTCCCCACTCTTTTCTTTAGCTAAATTACTGTATTTCTGCATCATAAAATGTTGATAAACAAGATAATCGTAGTTCCAAATGGCAAAGATTCCTAGATGTTTGATTACCAAAAACTAGAATTCAGGAAACTGTTATGTGTACAAGTAGTCCTCAACTTATGATCTCAATTGAGCCCAAAATTTCTGTTGTCAAGTGAGATGAGTTAAATGAGCCCATTTTGGCCCATTTTACAACTTTTCTTGCCACAGTTGTTAAGTGAATCACTGCAGTTGATGTTACTAATCCGGTTGTTAAGTGAATCTGTCAATCCCATTGACTTTGCTTGTTAGAAGGTCATAAAAAATGATCACATGTCCCTGGGATACTGCAGTGGTTATAAATATGAACCAATTGCTAAGCACCTGAAGTTTGATCACTTCATCATGGGGATACTGCAAAGGTCATAACTGAAAAATGGTCATAAATCACTTTTTTCAGTGCCATTGTAACTTTGAACAGTCACTAAGCAATCTCTTATAAGTCGAGGATTACCATATTTCTCCTATCTAAAGTTAACAGTACTATATGGTAGTTTTTAATCTTATTCTGACAAAATGTTAGATATTATGGAGCTTGTTCAATACTGGAAAAATAGTCCAATTTTCTAAAAAGCTACAGAGCCTTTTTTATCTACAATATTTCTTTTCTTTAGTGATCTTTTTCATGTTTCAGGTCATTTACAGCAAATACACAGACCTCATTCCCAAAGAAATTATGAATGTGGATGACCCTGAGCTTCAAAGACCAGATGAGGAAGCTGTCAAAGAGGTATAGGTAGTATGATGCATGTAACTGATGGTAAAAAAGGTAAAGATTTCCCCTGTCCAGTGAGGTCCAACTCTAAGGGGCAGTGCTCATTAGTATTTCTTAGCCGAGGGAGGCATATACATTTTGTCCAAGTATTTAATATATTATATATGTTTGCAGCTTACAGAAAAGACACGAGTTGCACTGGAAAAATCTGTCTCTCAAAAAATCGCAGCAGCAATGCCAGTCCGAGCAGCTGATAAACTAGCTCCAGCTCAGTATATTCGGTATAGAATACTTTTTGTATTGTTTACTTTTTGTATACATCTATAATATATGTCTTCTTCACATGATTATGTGAAGACAAGAACAGTTACAGGGGGAAAAATTAAATTGTTGTTTAATGAAGTAAGATACATCATAATACAATGTACTTGGCTATAGAATTGTGTTGTTTGTCTTTGTGTTCGTTCTGGTAATGAATTTTTTCTTGAAATATATAAGTGTCATGGTCCATAAAAGGTAATTAAACACAATAAGGTCTATGAAGCAATAGGACATTTAACTGGAAATTTTGTTACGTATATAGTCAGTAATATTGGATAGAATGTCGAATATCAAGCTTTGTTCTGTGTGTGATACAGCTTACCTGTGGTAAGATTGGCAGCCAATAAATTTGATAGATTAATAAACATACGTGTGTACAGTATAAAAGTACATAAATGCTAGAAAGTTTATCTATTAAATTTATTTGCAACTCATAACAAAACAGGTAAACGTAATGAAAGTTTGTACTAACAAGACCTTTTCCTTACTTTGTCAGATACACACCATCACAGCAGGGAGTAGCATTCAATTCTGGTGCAAAACAGAGAGTTATTAGAATGGTGGAGATGCAAAAGGATCCCATGGAGCCTCCAAGATTCAAGTGGGTTTCAGAAATACTTCTTATTCAGAAAGAAGAGGTTTTTCTATAAGTCCTAATGATGCTATGATTTTCCCATATTAGGATTAATAAGAAAATTCCTCGTGGGCCACCATCTCCCCCTGCTCCAGTAATGCATTCTCCCAGTAGAAAGGTAATGCTTTCTCAGCTGGTTTCTTCCTCCAAGTTGTCTTTGTTTTCATGTTTATATTATTGTTTTTGTTGTTAATTTCCCACAAACCTGGATAGTTGTAATTATAGCACACATCCACACTTCCCTAATGCAACCTACACTTTCTATCCCACTCTAACCTAACCCTTCCCTAGTGCTTGGGTGAAGAGCCAGATCTTAAACTGGGTCTCCCCTGAAGGTGAAAAGATAGGAGACCTCCTGGATTTTGTATAGAGGCTGTTTCAAAACAATATTAGGGAAAACTATCAGGATTGAGGATTCATGGAAATTCTCAGTTTACAACTCAAAGTTGACCTAAGCTAATTCCTCCTTAGACCTTGGTGCTTCTAAGAAAGAATGTGATTGGTTTTCAAAGTCCACCTTTGTACGTCAGATTTATTGAAAAGTTCTTTTATTCACATTCCAAAAGATCTTCAACACCAGTTTGTTGTAAATTGGCATTTGTTATTTATTATTCAATCCAATCCAATCCAATCATTTATTGTCAATGCACACACAACATGTGCGCAGTGTAATTGAATGAGCCTCCATGGTACAATCACACAAAGCAGAGAAATACAGAATACATCTCCAAATTTATAAACAATCCCCAATCCCAGGAAATGTCCAGGCTAGGCACATTTCCACATAAAGATATATATATCGGTGGAATAATGTGTGTATACACACACACACACTATTCCACCAGTATGTACATATTGCACATTGCACTGTCACTGTGAGACTGTTGTATTAAGTCTACTCATGGTGTTATGTGGCATTTAGAAGGCGGATGGCCCATGGATAGAAGCTATTTTTCAGCCTATTTGTCCGGCTGGCAACGCTTCTGTATCTCTTGCCCGATGGTAGAAGTATGAAGAAGTGCTGTCTCGGGTGAGACTCATCCCTGAGGATTTTTCTCACTCTGTTGAGACAGCAGGATTATTATTATTGTGCTATAGCATTGAGAAATTCCCTTTCCTTTGAGAATTAAAAAAAAATGTTCTTTTTTTCTGTGTAGATGACTGTAAAGGAGCAGCAAGAATGGAAAATTCCACCTTGTATTTCAAACTGGAAAAATGCAAAGGTAATTAATTGATTACAATGATATAGCCTAAAGATAGCATCCTAAGAATCTCATTGAAAAATGCACAATTTGGATTACTTTGAAATATCTAGAACTGAGTAAACAAGCTACTTTGAAAAAAGTAGTGTTTTTTTCCCCATTAGTCTCATATTAAAATAACAACTTTGGTAGGGCAGAGCAATAATGTAGTACCACAAATGGAGATTTGTTTAGTGTAATAAAACATTATAGCACAAAAGTATTTTAAGTGTCTCCATAATAAAAGTTCAAAATAAGTATTTATTAAGCAGCGTGTAAACTAATTTTCCAGCCAGATTCTACAGAAATTAAAATTATGGAACTACTTTTGTAGTACAGATACTACAGATACTTTAAATCTTTTCTCTTTTCATTGCAGGGTTACACCATCCCGTTGGACAAACGCCTGGCTGCAGATGGTAGAGGATTGCAGACTGTACACATTAATGAAAACTTTGCTAAATTGGCAGAAGCTCTTTACATTGCTGATAGAAAGGTCATTGTTTATTTATCAAATTTATATGTTGCCCATCTCTGTGACAAGATAGCTGCCCAATAATCAGTTTGGCCATATTCTGGGATGTATCTGCATTTTTATACTACAATCCAAAGTGTAAAGTAACACTACTGTCATAATTGCTTAAATTCTGAATTTTGTACAGGCTCGTGAGGCTGTAGAAATGCGAGCCCAGGTAGAACGCAAGATGGCTCAGAAGGAAAAAGAGAAACATGAGGAGAAACTTCGGGAAATGGCCCAGAAGGCCAGAGAGCGAAGAGCTGGAATCAAAACTCATATGGAGAAAGGTACCACTTTTCAAGAGTTTCATTTAGTAATATTTCAAAAAAAAATTAAATCAGTTGTTAAATAGTTAATCTTCTTAAGAAGATTGCAATGAATCAGCAAGAATGGTCTGCTTTATCCTATCAGTCTCTACTTCATGTACCCTACTTTTCATGTACAGGACTGCCACTTGATTGCATGTATGTTCATGTAAAAATGAATTGGAGAACCTGTAGTCCTAGAGCCAGATGCAACCAATCAATTCTATTTTGCCCCCTCACATTTCCTGTCTACTTAGAGTTGCTAAATTTTCTTCCCCTTTGAAGTGGGAAATAAAGTGTAGAGTAAGCCCTAAAAGCAAGTATATATTTTCATTCCCAAATAATTCTAGGTCCCATACGCTTTGTAAACCTGTTTCACAAAAACTATTGTGTCCCTTTGTCCCAAAAAAGTTGCCCATCCATAAAAGAAGTATATTCCATAATTCAGTGGTGCTTATTCCCAAATATTAATCTTCAGTGACTTTTACTGCATACATAACTTTTATTGAATTTCAGTCACATTGAACATTATAGGGGAAGAAATATTTGACTACTTTTCAATTAACTTTGGGACATCTTGTATCTCAAATTTATCTATAGAGGATGGAGAAGTTAGGGAGCGTGATGAAATCAGGCATGACAGACGAAAAGAAAGGCAGCATGACCGGAATCTTTCCAGAGCAGCCCCCGACAAAAGGTAAAATTGTTTAACTCATATATAGCTGACAATAATAAAGAAAAACCAAGAGTCTGTGTAGCATTGAACTTTATTACATTATCGCAAAAGGAGGACACTGGTAATACCTGACTCTATCATAAGACATAAATTTTAAAATCAGTACCTTGATATAAAAGCTGTGATGTTTTATCCAAAGGGCAGACTAAAGTTCGTTCTGAACATAAAACCTGTTTGATGCATCCTATATACATTTTCTTTCATTTTCATCCTTTACATTTACCAGGGAAATTTTAATTTAATTTTTTTATCTATACAAAATTTGACTTTTTTCTAGCTGATTTTAAAATCAATTTGTGTAAAATAAATTTTCCCTATTTGCAGTTCGCCTATTTCCTACTTAATAAACTTTAATCGGTAATTAGAAAAATTTATACATGCTGATTGGCATCTAAATATACCTGGGGAACAAACACAATGTATAACCTCTAGTAATACATCCCAGAAGTCAACTTTTGCAGAAGATATAAGCAATAAAAGACAATTATATGACCAAAGTAATTTTGTCATGAAACTTCTATATATGATAATTGCAGCATGACTACTCTGCCCATTCACAAGGAAGTGAAGCTAACTGTTAATAATTGACATTATGTAACCTAGAAATGCAATAAGTCTTGCTTGCCATGGATTTATTACTTAGAACCCTGACAATATTGTTAAATTCAGATCAAAACTACAGAGAAATGAGAACAGAGATATTAGTGAAGTCATTGCATTGGGCGTTCCTAATCCTCGGACATCCAACGAAATTCAGTATGACCAGAGACTGTTCAACCAAAATAAGGTAAGGAATTCCGAGTATATAGAACATAAAATTGCAAATATGAACATTTTTTAAAAGGGCCACCAGTATACTGAATATCTTACATTTAATTCTTAAGATAATTTGCTATTGAGCCTGTGCTTAAATTCTGGTTAGCATATGCAGAATTAGATAGTATGTGAATATACAAATGAACATTTTCAGTATTGATAATTATACTTCCACAGGTAGTCCTCAGGTAAGTCCTTCTTAACTGGAACTGGCAACTCCACTGCTAAGTGAAGTGGCCACTAAGAAGGAAATCATGTGACCACTTGGAAAGAGACAAGATTAGTCAGTTTTACACCTTCAGCTTTGTTTGCCTAACCTATCAGGCTCCAGAAACCAAGAAAGAAAGGTGATTCTTTGAAACAGATTTCTTCATTGTTCCTTACCTAAGGACAGAATCTTGTCAAAGTATATTGTGCTACTGTCCCCTCGCCCTTAGTAATACATATACTCTGGAACTACTAGGAACCATCTTCACCCTTTTTTTTTCTCAAACTATTCAAACGGAGTTGTCTCTTGTTCTTCCGGAATGCACCATGTCCCTTCTGGGAATCCAGACTACATTCCCATCACATAACCACTCCCACATCCCCTGGAATGCTGGAGTGCTTGCTTACTGTCCTGTACACATTGAAAGCAATGCAATCACACTACAGCATGGGAACCAGATTCTGTGCCATGGGTTTTGGCTTTCCTGGGCCTCAGCGAGTGAAGAGGAATTGTCTTGGACAGCATATAAAATATATAATATAGTTTATATAAATCATGTTAGAAGTTTATGATCTTGTGAGGCCGCATTAATAGCTCGCCAGGGCTGTGTGCTGCTCATGAGCTAGGGGTTGGATGTTTCTGCTCTATATAAACAGATTAGAGACAAAAGGATTTGACAAGAATAATCTCACTGATGAGGATAGCAGGTGATTCATTCACATAGGAAATCTTTGTGCTTTCTTCTCCTGGCTCCTCAAAACAGAAATTGGAGAGGGACTTCAGGAGTCCCTTTTCTGTTTGCTCTTCTACACATCAAAAGCAGGAAGGGGTTAATGTGTTAGAAGTTGGCTGTGAAGCTCACAAATGATGATCACGTGACTCCAGAATGCTGCAATTGTTGTAAATACACACCAGTTGACATTGTGATCATGTAACCAAGGGGATGTTAACAGTTACAACCTTGAGGACTTGTTGTAAGTCATCTTTTTCAGCACTGTCATAACTTCAACAGTTGCTGAACAAATGTAATAAGCGAGGGCTACCTGTATATGTTAATGACATCTAGTTAGCTGTCACTTCTGACCATTTGTGGTCTTAATTTCTATAACCTTGAAATCATTTTTGTAGCTTCCCCAATTTTCATTTGTGTACTTGAATATAGCCAATATATCCTCCTCTGAACTTTTTCTCATTTTATATCCTTCTGGAAATGGACTCCTCAGTGCTAAGTAGAATTCAAATTTTTTATAATGTAACATAGAGCCACGTTAGCAATTAACTCTCCTGCTGATTTATATTCAGTTGTTGTAAATGTCTATACTCAAGCTCTACAACCTTGTCAGAAACTTCACTGAAAGTAAGCGTCTCTCCTTCACCCACATCTTACATTGTTTGTACGTTCTGCCTTTTTTCATACCACTTTAAAAGGCAAAAGTGATTAAAATAGCGAAAACAGGAAGGCTTGTCATATGTGTAGCTCTAAAGACTTCATAGTTCTCTGTTTGCCTTTTAATAACAGTAGTTTATCCAGTCAGTGGATCAGTATAATTGTTGGTTTTTGAGATGGCTCACTTCTGGAATTCGTTTCTTGTTATCCTAACTATGTGAATTGTTTCTATACTTGACAGGGCATGGACAGTGGTTTTGCAGGAGGAGAAGATGAAATTTACAATGTCTATGATCAGCCCTGGAGAAGTGGTAAAGACATGGCCCAAAATATATACAGACCAAGTAAAAATGTGGATAAGGACATGTACGGCGATGATTTGGAAACAAGAATAAAAACTACTAACAGGTAGGGAAATTAATGTGAACCTCAGTGATTGGATTTTTACAAGAAAGATATTACATTTTCTGCTTTCTTGCCTCTTGCAGGTTTGTTCCTGATAAGGAATTTTCTGGCTCAGATCGCAGACAAAGAGGAAGAGAAGGACCAGTTCAATTTGAGGAAGATCCTTTTGGTCTAGACAAATTCTTGGAGGAGGCAAAACAGCATGGGGGCTCTAAAAGGCCTTCTGATAGCAACCGGCCTAAAGAACATGATCATGAAGGCAAAAAGAGAAGGAAAGAGTAAAAACTGATTTCTCTCTGGCTGCTAAGACTGAATTCAGAGCTTTAACTAGCTCCGTGCTGAAAATAATGTACCATGAGTGTTCAAAGGCAACATTTCCCTATGGAATAGAGGAGAAAAGAAAAAAGCAGATTGCTGAATAAAATAGGTTCTGTATCTTGGTTTCTAAGTATCTTCATCCTTTGTTTCAACAGATAAGGAGTGATGTATTCTTTTCTTTAAAATGTTATTCCTGGTATATTCTCTTGTATATAATTTTCTGTTTCTGCTATATATTGTACTTGAAAAAAGGGAAGAGTACTAATTGATTTGCTCCGATGTAACTATCCAGTTCCATTTAACCTGAAAAGAGCAGTTGCACTCAATTGATGAATATATACATACTGAAGTTTATTTTAATTTCTTTACATAGCAATTAAATAAAGGCTCTTCCTTTAAATTGGTATTAGCAAATAGTTCATCTGACTGTTTTTTCTTGACGTTTAACTTCAAGCTGAAAGATAAGACAAAAAAACAACTCAATATCCATTTTCAATTTCTTTAACCAAAATAAATATCTGGGCTATGTATTAATATTTTCATTGTTAAACAATATAGTCTGCATTATCTATGCAGATTACTACTGTATACCTTTCTGACATTGATATAAATTGAACTTAAGCTACCCCTATACTATTAATTAGAAAAGCACGTGATAAGGAACATTTACTTTGTCCCACATGCAGAACAAACACCATAGCTGAAAACCTATTCTGCATAGATTATCTCAACATTTGGAGCTTCTTTCTTGCAGGACAAGTAAAGGAAGGCCACTATATTCTGTTCCCTTTCATCATACCTTTCTCTGATCATTGAAGCACCAGCTTCCTCTCCTTTGGTTGCTGCAACAACTTTACATGAATTCAAGCACAACGATGTCTATACTCCAACCAGCATGGAAGTTCTTTCTACCAAATGTCTTCTTTCCCCTTGCTGTTGCCTTGTATCATTGATGGATTTCTCTCTCCTATCTCAGAATGTACATTTTGATTCTAGCATGTACAGTCCATGCACAAAATACTCTGCATATCCTGCTTTTAACTTAATTGTAGAAAGTGGGTTTTTAAAATGTGTGTAAATAACAAAATAATGAAGCTTTGAAATAAACAGAGGCACTTGATATATCTTAAAAGAACTGAAATTACCTGTGACCCTTCAAAAATATGATCTTTCAGCAAAGCATTATTGCGACTTTCTTCTGTAGCAAATCCAATCCAGCCAAAACCTTTATGGAACCCTGTTTCTGCATTCTGAACATTAAAGAGAATATATTAGTTCATCATATATCTGAATAGCTTTCCTGTTTTATATTTGGAAACTGCATTCATGGTAAGTTACTGCTTAGCGTTTGTATTCAAACTGCTAAATGCATACATTATTTTATCTGTTAGGTACACTAGAAATCATTTTCCAATATGCAAAACTAATTTGATAGAACCTGTCTTATGGAATAATAGTTTTAGAGAGAATGGTGTTGGTATTTTATTTTTCTTGTATTTATTGGATACAAAATACTAAAGTATGCATTTTCTGAAAGCAACCTCCCAATTCAATTCTGCATACTTTTAAATAGTTGTGTGTCTGATCACACTATTTTAATAGTAAAGGATTTTAAAATATTAGCTAGGCAATAAAATGTATTTGATTGTTTACTCAAATGTATACCGTATTTATCGGCTTATAACGCGCACTTTTTTCCCTTAAAAACAGGGCTGAAATCATAGATGCACGTTATAAGCCAGAATCTAAATCCCCCCCCCCCCCGTCAGAGTTTTTCAATGTCTCTCCATGCGACCGGGCAGGGCCGCGGGAGATTTTCAAACCTCCCCCAGCTTCTGCAGCAGCGGGCAGCCAGCGGAGGTATCCCCTCGCATGGGGGGGGGGATTTCCAAAGCTCCGCTGTGTTCTGCAGCAGAAACGGGGGAGGTTTGAAAATCCCCACCCCATTCGAGTGGGATACGGAGGCAGGACGTTGTTGCAAGCCACGAGGAGGCGGCGGCGGGCGACAAGGAAGGGCGGGCGAGGGGAGGGAGATGGCGGGACGGCTTTGTTCCTTACCCTGCCCGGAATT
>JAEANM010022776.1:0-11522 GCA_017656035.1 Myanophis thanlyinensis
AATAAATAAATAAATAAACAAATAAAATCTCAGGTGTGAAGTGGGAGTAGGTATGTTAAATATGGTGTTATTGCTTTCTCTCATACTGGTCACTGGAAGTTCAAAATGGCACCTCATGGCAATAAACTCTCTGAGGATCTGAAAAAACAAATTGTTGCTCAAATAAAGCTGGCCTAGGCCTGTGATGGTGAACCTATGGCACGCGTGCCCAAGTGGGCATGCAGAGCCATCTCTGCCGGCACGCCAGCAGTCAGCCCAACTAACATACTGCACATGTGCATGCATGATTGTGACTGCGCACGTGTTAAAAACAGGGTGCTATAGTCATGTGCAACTGTGCATGCTCTAAAAACATGCCACTGCCACATGAGAAGATCGCTCCGCCAGCCACCAGTAAAAAGCGGTATGCCGCTGGGGAAGGGCAGCCACCAAGGAGATGGCCACCAGCAGGAGGAGGCATGCTGGGAGGGCAGCATGGAGCAGGGCAGCTGCCTGGAAGATCACCTCACCAGTCACCAGGAGCAAGCCGAGTGCCGGGAGGGCAGCATGGAGCAGAACAGCCACCTGGAAGATCGCCCCGCCAGCCACCAGGAGCAAGCCACGTGCTAGGAGGGCAGCATGGATCAGGACAGCCGCCTGGAAGATGCCCCGCCAGCCCCCAGGAGCAAGTGGTGTGCTGGGCGGGCAGCCTGGAGAAGCTCAGCCGCCCAGGAGAAGATCATCCCACCAGCTCCCAGGAGCAAGTGGCATGCTGGGAGGGCAGCATGGAGAAGGGCGGCCGCCCTGGAGAAGATCAGCCCCAAAGCTGCCAGCAGCCAGAGGCGTGCTGGGAGGGCAGCTGTCAACAGCGTGGGGAAAGGCAGCCGCCTGAGAAATCACCCCAAGGCTGCCGGTAGCAGTGTGGGGAAAGGCAGCCACCTGAGAAATCGCCCCAAGTCTGCTGGTAGCGGCGTGGGGAAAGGCAGCCACCCAAGAAATCACCCACAAGGCTGCCAGCAGCGGCTTGGGGAAAGGCGGCCGCCTGTGAAATCAACCCCAAAGCTGCCAGCAGCAGCATGGGGAAAAGCGGCCACCCATGAAATCGCCCCCAAGGCTGCCGGCAACGGCTTGGGGAAAGGCGGCCGCCTGTGAAATCAACCCCAAAGCTGCCAGCAGCAGCATGGGGAAAAGTGGCCGCCCGTGAAATCGCCCTCAAGGCTGCCGGCAGCAGATGGGGAAAGGCGGCCACCTGAGAAATCGCCCCCAAGGCTGCCGGCAGTGGCGTGGGGAAAGGCAGCCACCCGAGAAATTGCCGCCAAGTCCACTGGCAGCAATGTGGGGAAAGGCGGCTGCCCGAGAAATCGTCCACAAGGCTGCCGGCAGTGGCATGGGGAAAGGTGGCCACCCAAGAAATTTCCCCCAAGGATGCGGCAATGGAGTGGGGAAAGGCGGCTGCCTGAGAAATTGCCCCCAAGGCTGCCGGCAGTGGCTTGGGGAAAGGTGGCTGCCCATGAGATCACCCCCAAAGCTGCCAGCAGCCAGAGGCGTGCTGGGAGGGCAGCTGTCAGCAGCATAGGGAAAGGCAGCCACTTGAGAAATTGCTCCCATGGCTGCTGGCAGTGGAGTGGGGAAAGGCGGCCACCTGAGAAATTGCTCCCTTGGCTGCTGGCAGTGGCTTGGGGAAAGGTGGCCACCCATGAGATCACTCCCAAAGCTGCCAGCAGCAGCATGGGGAAAGGCGGTCGCCTGAGAAATCGCCCCCAAGGCTGCCACCAGCAGAGTGGAGAAAGGTAGCTGCCCGAGAAATCGCCCCCAAGGCTGCTGGCAGCAGAGTGGGGAAAAGCGGCTGCCTGAGAAATTGCCCCCAAAGCTGCCGGCACCAGAGTGGGGAAAAGTGGCTGCCCGAGAAATCAGCAGCGGTGTGGGGAAAGGCGGCCGCCCGAGAAATCGCCCCCAAGGCTGCCGGCAGCGGCATGGGGAAAGGCGGCTGCCTGAGAGATCGCCACCAAAGGTGCTGGCAGCCAGAGGTGTGCTGGGAGCATGGCCGTCAGTGACGTGGGGAAGGACACAACTGCGCATGTGTTAATTTTGTGCATGACTGTGCATTTGTGAGTGTTTCGCATGTGCATGTCTGCACATGTGCAGAACAGGCAGGCAGGCAGCGCGCACTTTGCGCGCATGCTTACATTTGGCACAGAGTGCCAAAAAGGTTCACCACCACTGGCCTAGGCTATAAGAAGATTGCCAAGACCCTGAAACTGAGTTGCAGCACAGTGGCCAAGATCATACAGCAGTTTAACAGGACAGGTTCCATCAGAACAGAACTCACCATGGTTGACCAAAGAAGTTGAGTGTCTGTCCTCAGGGTCATATCCAAAGGTTCACTTTGGGAAATAGACATATGAGTGCTGCCAGCATTGCTGCAGAGATTGAAGGAGTAGCAGGATCAGCCTGTCAGTGCTCAGACCATATGCCGCATGCTGTATCAAATTGATCTACAGGGCTGTCATCCCAGAAGGAAGCTTCTTCTACAGATGATGTACAGGAAGGCCTGCAAACTTTCAGCTGTAGACAAGCAGACTAAGGACATTAATTTCTGGAACCATGTCCTGTGGTCTGATGAGACCAAGATAAACCTATTTGGTTCAGGTGATGTCAAGCATGTGTGGCAGCAACCAGGTGAAGAGTACAAAGACAATTGTGTCTTGCCTACAGTCAAGCATGGTGGTGGGAATGTCATGGTCTTGGGATGCATAAATGCTGCCAGCACTGGAGAGTTATAGTTCATTGAGGAAACCATGAATGCCAACATGTACAGTGACATACTGAAACAGAGCATGATCCCCTTCCTTCAGAGGCTGGGCTGCAGGGCAGTATTCCAACATGATAATGACCCCAAACACGCCTCCAAAATGACCACTGCATTGCTAAAGAAGCTGAGGGTAAAGGTGATGGACTGTCCAAACATGTCTCCATTGAACATCTGTGGGGGACCCTGAAACAGAAGGTGGGGGTGCGCAAGGTCTCTAACATCCATCAGTTCTGTTATGTCATGGAGGAGTGGAAGAGGACCCCAGTAGCAACCTGTAAAGCTCTGGTGAACTCTGTGCCCAAGAGGGTTAAGGCAGTGCTGAAAAATGATGGTGGCCACACAAAATATTGTCACTTTGGGCCCCATTTAGACATTATCATTTAGGAGTGTACTCATTTTTGTTGTCAACAGTTTAGAGATTAATGGCTGTATGTTCGTTATTTCGAGGGGACAGCACATTTACATTGTTATACAAGCTGTATACTCACTACTTTACATTATAGCCAAATGTCATTTCTTCAGTGTTGCCACATGAAAAGATTTACTTAAATGTTTACAAAATATGAGAGGGTGTACTCACTTCTGTTGGATATTATATAAGAGATATCTAAGATATAATTTACTTTTTCTATTTTGTAAGTTTTAACTATCTCCTCCTTTTTATCTTTTTGTATCATTTGTCACTTTTCTTCCCTTGTCATTTCCTCTATTCTTTCTGTTTTCTCTTTTCTGGTTTTCTTGCTCATCATTCAGTGTCATTTGCTGATAGTTTTCTGATCTCACAATTATGTCTTGTATCAATTGCTTTACCTCCCTATGGTTCTTTGTCATCTCTTCCTGCATGCTTTAGAGCATTAATAATATTTTAGTAACTGATTTATTTCTCCTTGTTGTGACATTTTGCCTTATTTTAATGAATTAAAATTTTACTCAGTAGTCTATCAAAATCCTAGTATCCTGATTATCTATAGCACCAAAGAACCCCAATATTAGAGCAGCTCACAAAACCACTCTATTAAATAAAGCAATTGTCAGGGTTCCAAATGCCCCCAAAAGAAAGACACCAAACACAGTCTGTGTGAGAAATCCTATAATTCCCTTTGCTTTGCAGTTGGTACAAACTGACATTCTTTGGTTAGAAACAACAATAGCTGGTGCTGACACCTAGTTCTCCCCACCACCTTTTATTTGTACTGCCATTGGTCCCACACATGTGCCCCCAGCCCATGCTACCCCATCCTCTGGGTCACACATTCCTTCAGCTGTTGTGTATCAGGTATGTGGGCAGGGCTGTGCCATCCCCTATTGCAGCATCTCAGGAGCTCGGCCAGTGGGGGCATGGCAGGTGAGTGGTATGGCTGGTGACCAGCTGCTGGGGTCCTGGTCTGAAGTGCAGTCTCAGAGCACTGTGCCAAGGCTGACATGTGGCCCCCCTCACCATGGGGAGGACACCTGGAAGAAAAGGAATGAGATGAATACAAGTTCATGCCTGGTGTGGGTTTGGTTGGGTACTTCTGATGGAACTGTGCGACCAACCAAGGGCCACGGACCTTGGTGTATATGACCCATATGGCATCTGCTAGCGGGTACCCTTTCCAGAGCACAAGGTATAGTACCTTATCCCTCCTTATTTGCGAATCTAATATTTTTGCCATTTTGTATGCCACTCCTGCCCCGCCCGTACGGGACTTGGCCACTCCACTGCCGGACCCCTGATGTTGCCTGTGGTCACTGGCTTTAACAAACTGCAATGAAAAATTGGATGGGTCTTGCCCAGCAGAGGGGGGAGTTGGAGCTTTACCATTACAGGGGTGATGATCTTCAGTATAGGGAAGGGCCTGATGTATTTAGTTGCCAATTTCCTACATGGTGCCTTCAGCCATAAACATTTTGTGGACAGGTAGACCAATAAAAAAGAGGGGTTGTATCCGTCTCTTCTTGTCTGCCTGGTGTTTTGTGTTCAGTGCAGCTCGTGCGAGTACCCCTTGTACGATCTGCCATACCTGTTTCATGTCGGGTAACCACTCCTGTAAATCCCAGTTCTCTGGGGCTTTAGGACATTCAGGGATTGGCATGAACTCTCTGCTGCGCACTACATGAAATGGCATAAACCCCATACTACTATGCACAGAGTTATTGTATGCAACTTCAGCGAACAGGAGCAGCTCAGCCCAGTTGGCTTGCTGGAAGTTGACATAACAATGAAGATATTGTATGATAATGCTATTCACTCTCTCTGATTTGCCATTGGTGGCAGGGTGAAAGGCTGAACTAAAGCCTTGGGCAGAGCCTATCATTAAAAGGAATTGCCACCAGAATTGTGCAGTGAACTGCATCCCATGATCAGAGATGATTCTTTATGACACCCCATGCAAGTGGTAGATATGTGTGATAAATAGTCTCACTAAACAGTGAGCACTGGGCAGCTTGGGGCAGGAAATGAAGTGGGCCTTTTTCAAGAACAGGTCCACCACCTTCCAGATGACAGTATGACCATGGCTATCAGATAGGTCCATGATGAAATCCATGGCCAGATCCTGCCATGGATACTCAGGGTTGGCTACCTCCTGAAGTAGCCCCAGAGCTTCCTCTGCCATTGCTTCAAGGTTGTGCACACAATACACATTTTGATGTAGTTGGCTATGTCATGTTTTATACTCAGCCATCAAAACTGTTGGTTTGTGAGATGTAGGGTTTTCTGATACCCAAAATGACCCACCACCTTAGCATCATTACACCACCGCAACACCTCAAGGTGCACTGTCACAGGGACATAGATTTTCTGGCCCTTCCAGGCAAGTCCCTCCCTCTGTGTCAACATTTGTTGGTTTGTCTGGAAGCATGGGTTGATGGGCAATGTGGCCTGCATGGCGTTGGATAGGTCTCTCTGGTTTTCATCTCGCATAGCTGCTACCATCACCATTTTAGCAGCGCCCACCAGATCATGAACACCTCCTCCCAAATGGCCCATCTTCTTTCAGTCTCGGTTAGTTTCTGAGAAGTATACGTGCATGGTTGTAGTGACCCCTTCTCATTATGCTGCAAGAGCATGGTGTCCACCACTATGTCACTGGCATCAGCCTGCACTACAAAAGATTTTGTGGGGTCTGGGTGTTTCAGCACTGGCTCTTTGGCAAATAAGGCCTTAAGTTGTTCAAATGCCTGTTGACAAGCCAGGGTCCAGGATAGGGGCTGCGTTGGTCATGGACAAGCCATTAAATGTTTTGTTTGTAGCAACTGGGTAAGGGGAAGTGCTATCTGTGTAAAGGAAGGTATGAGCTGGTGGTAAAAATTGGTAAACACCAGGAAACTTGTAGTTGTTTTCTAATCAATAGCACCTGCCAGTTCATGTGGAACTCACATTTGGACAACTTCACATACAGCCGTGATGCCAGGAGTTTCCATAACACTGTGCACCAGATGCACATGCTCTTCCATGGTGCGTGCGTAAATGAGTATATTGTTCAGATACACTAGAACCACCCACCCCCCGGTATAGGTGTTCATGAAAGACTTCATTAATCAACTGCCTGAACATGGCAGAAGCCCCGTGGAGGCTGAATGGCATCATACGAAATTGGTAACTGCCCAATGGGCAATTGAACGTTGTCTTCCATTCATCTCCCTCATGGATCCTTACATGGTAATATGCCTCCTGTAAACCCAATTTGATGAACAGACACCCATCTGCCAGGCGGCTAACATGTCCTTCATGAGGGGCAAGGGGTACAGATGTTCCACACACACCCCATTGATCCTGTGGAAATCCACACTCAGCCAAAGCCCCCTGTCTTTCTCCCGAAAAAGGATGGGGGCCGCCACCTGTACTTGCCAGTTGGATGAATCCCCTAGTGAGGTTCTTTTGTATGTAACTCCACATCTCCCTCAATTCCTGGGGTGTCATTGAATACATCTTTAGTTTAGGAAGGTGGGTTCCTGGAAGTATTTCTTTGGCACAATCAGTTGGCCTATGGGGAGGTAAGAAGTCACATTCCTTTTCACTGAAGACCTCTGTGAGATCTGCATACTCCAGGGGTATCTCTGATGTGGCTTCTTGCACCTGACCACTATCCTGGGTTTCTATCCTCTCTTCATGTGGCAGGGGTCCCAGGCCAGTGCCAATCTGCAAATGCTGACAACCCCCTCCCCACCATATGGTGGGGCCCCACTTATCCAGCCATACCAACCCTAGGACTAGCTCCTCTGTCATAGTGGGAATCATGAAACACCTAAGCTCCTCTTGGTGCTGACTGAACTCCAATATTAGTTTACTAGTACCTGCATAGCTGGCCGACCACCAAGTAAGGACCCATGACCCAAGCTCCCTGACTCTTACTCCTAACTTGGCAGCCATTGTCACATTCAGCAAACAATGGGTGCATCCAGTATTGATCAGTGCCTGGCATGCCAGTCACCTGGCTGCTGTCAATAGACTGGCAGCCAGAAAGGTACCACAGGCATACATACCATGCAATCATGTGATGCCTCCTGTCACTTTCCTTGCTCTCTGGGGTGGAATTCCCGGGGTCCAGGTACTCACATTTCATCAGGAACATGGGTGTAGAAATCAGCCGCTCCCCACATGCCTTCTCCAGGATCTTCTGGCCGGGTTTTTTTGTGGTGGCCTGACATGGGCCAGAGGCCCCACTAGGTGTCTGCTGGCTGATAGTTTGGCATTCAGTAGCTTGATGACCTGGTTTTCTACAATGGTAACAAATGATGGTAGGCCGGGTGTCTGGTTCCTTGTCTTTCGCTACTGGTGCCAAACACCACTGGAATGGTCCTAATATTAGTTTGGATCCAGCCAGGTCCCATCCCCCATCCAGTGGGGCCCTCCTCAGCTGTCCCAGTGACTCTCCATGTGGCCTACAGTCACGAAGTTCCACCTCCAGTTCTGTGGCCGCCTGGCACCATGCCATGAGGCTGGGACCCACACCCCTGTACACATAGGCTTGCCATAACACGTGGTTGAGATGACTTTAAAATGGTGCACCATCAAGCATTCCGGCCAGCCCCTCAACTTCCCTGCCAGCTGCCAGAACTCTCTTACATAGGCGATGACCGAGCGACTGTTCTGTCATGCAGCAAGTACTTCAGCTTTGTCCTGTTGTATGTGCATGCTATTTTCAAAGCATTCTTGAAGCACCTCAAGGAAAAGGCCGATATTCCTGAGTTCTTGGGTGTGGTCATTATATAAGTCAGTAACCCAGTCTGCCACTTTCCCATCCATAACTGCTGCCACTGCCATCACCATAGCCCATTGGGATGTGTAAAGTTGGCCATAATGATCTAAGTGGTTCAGTACTTGCCCCAAGGATAGAGCAACTTTATCGGGGCTGCCATTGAATTTTGCCTGCACCATGGGTGGTTCCCACAGCACCCATCCTTGCTGGCCATATGGTAGCTGTGTGATGGGTATTCCAGTTGCCAGTTGACCACAGGAGCCTACACTGGTGCTGCGTGGTTCCTCTTGGTCCTGTTCACCCCTAAGATCCTTTTGGCTCAGCCCCCCTGATTCATAGTGCACCTTGCTGGTGTCCTGCTGTGACCCTGGTTGAAGGGTGGGCAAGGGACAGGCCTAGGCTGTAGCATGTGGTTGTTGCTGCCCTCCAGTGCCCCATGCCATCCAGGAAGGGCACTCCCAGAAACCAACTACTCCAAACCACTCCCAAAGGATTTCCAGGGTTTGGGTGCCTACGGCCATGGAATAACTCCACTCATCATCCTCCAATATGCATCTCTCCTGCCACCTCGACAGATGGGCCCCTGAGGGTTGGGGAGGCAGTATCTGCCAGTCCTGCTTGCCAACACTCCCTGACAACCCCCTGCACATGGAGGGAAGAGCCTCTAGCCTACTAGTCTCCTGAGACCTCTGGGCACTAGGACTGCTCTGTTCCTTCGGCCACACCACCAGCAAACTGCTGTCGGTGGGTAAAGGCAACACCTCCAGTGTGGAAGGCTCTATCCCTATTGTGGATGGCTCTGTCACATCAGTAGGCAGTATACAGTTCTCCAAGCCCTCTGACATTGTTACACTGCTGCAGGAAAATCCAATATGTATGTGAGCACTGACTAGCTAACCAATCCAATTTATTTTTTATCTTTAAGGTTTCTTATTTTACAATTTATTTTCTTTCTTTTCTGGATCTAATTCACTGCAAGTTTTGATTGCTGCTATTCTTTGGGATGTAGGAAAATAATCTACCTGCCAGGGTTCCACACAACATCAGCAATGCAATCAGAACTCCAAAAAGACAAAGTCCAAGGAATAAGATTTTATTGAAGACATTGTTCTGATACGGTCTGTATAAATCCCGAATCTAAAGATTCCCGGGCTTTCTCCACCCAAGTAAAACTGAAAGTTCCACCCCAATAATTATCACATGTTAATTTCCCTCCAACCATTTCAAAAAGAGATCCAGTGACCCCTTAAGACACTTCCCTTCACAGGTGCGAAATGTCCAGAGAAAGTTCTCATGAGAACCAGACTTAAAAGAATGAAAACAAGATAACAATCCCGAGTTGCCACTTCCAATTCCCCCTTCACTCTTTCAACAACCTTGTAACAGAAAAAGAGAAAATGTGTCAGATCTAAAAGGCCCTAAATTTTACTGTAGACAATGGCCAACATCCCACAGCAGAAATCCTCCCAAATAAAATGTCCTTTTTGATCTTGACACTACCACTCCCTCAGTTGATTCCCATTTTCTTTAGGGGGTGCTTTGGGAAAGATTCCATTGCAAAATTTAGAAATTTCTCACCCATATCGTACACATTATTACAAGATCTTTCCCTTCTTCTCTTCCATTTCAGCTGTCATGACTTCAGTTCAGCCATAATGGCAATCCTCTCTTCTATCAGATAAAGGCGCTTTCTTTGGGTCAAATGAGGAAATTGTGCTCTCCTCTTGACCTCCAATGCATATCCTCTGTCTTTGTCACCCCTACAGGGTTACTTGGCCCCATAGGGCTTCTCCAGGCTGAAGGAATTGGTGGGACTCCATGGAGCTCCACTCATCCATACTTTTCATCAAGACGTCAGCTGCCCTCTCTCTGGGCTATTCCTATCTTTGTTGGAACTTGGATGAGGGTATTTGCTTATGAATAAAGCTATTTATCTCTTTATCTTTTAAGTGCTGATATCTGCTGTGGGCTAGTAAGGAAGGTGGTGGCTACTTTCTCCCTCCAGGGAAATATAATATTCTGCCTTTTAAATATTTCCTTTTTTTTTCATTCTTCTAGGAGAGGGGTGGGTACTAACTTTCTACAATCCCCCTTTTTGGCCATATATATGTGGGTGACACACTTATGTAGCCCAAGATTAGGAATTGGTAAGGCAGGTCAGTCAGGCTTGGGAAGGTCTTCTCCATTCCAGCTGCTATGATGACCTTTTTGATAGATGACTGGATCCAAACCCAATTCCCTGGTTCAAATGGATAGAAGGTCTCCTCTGGAGACAGCATCTGGATCAGTGTATTCTGTTTCCAAATGTTGCAGAGTTGTCTGTGCAGGACTGAAAGATATGAGAACAGGGCCCCCTCCCTCCTTTCTGGGTGATCCTCCCAGGAAAGGCATTGTTGGAGGATAAGAGATGGAGATAGAGTTGGTAGATAGCTTATAGGCAGGGTTTGAAAAAAAAATTAAGGTTAACATTGCAGATGTTAAATAGACAGATGAAACCACTTAAACACATTTATAAAGGCAAGAATTATTTTTTCTGTAAATGAGCTTAAAACATTCCCTCATAACAAGTGGTGGGATTCAGCCAGTTTGCACCAGTTCACCCAAACCATTAGTTAATTGCTTGTGCAGTTTGGAGAACTGGGTGAAAATAAAATGCAAGAGAGGGGTTTTTTTCTCTCCCTTCAGTTAATAGCTCTGGGTAGACAGCCAAGAACCACTTAACAGGCTACTTAGTTGCAGCTGGAATGCAGCCAACACATGCCTTGAATAAAGTCAATAAACAACAGAAACTGACAGGATTAGGGCAAGGAAATACCCAGGAAACCCATCAATCATCTATTTAGGGATGGGATTAACTGCTTTCCTTCAGGAAGAATGACAAGATGACATTTTCATTATAAAGGGTATTAAGTAACACTTCTGTGATCAGCTGATACTCCTTGGAATTATCAAGACCTTTTATAGCTGCTGCACTGTTGGCTACTTCTTGTTTCTTACTGGGGGGGGGGAAAGATACAGGAAGGGAGATTGATGCCATTTGATCTGTATTGCTGTATTGCTTCTGCTGTGAATATCCAATTTAAAACATAGAGAACATAGAATAATAGAGTTGGAAGGGTTAATGGTTTTGGCAGCATGCCCAGGCTTTAAATTAGGCTGTGTGGCTGCTCTTTTACTTTGCCTCTCAGCTGGTGCTTTTGCTTTGGTTTATTTTTTTTTAAATTGCTGTTTTAAGTTTTCTGCACTGTTTTAGTGGTTTCTGGCATTGTTCTTTTGGGCTGTACTTCCCTCAATCTTTTTATTTATTATAATTTTTTATTTTTATTATAAGCAGAAATAACTTCATTTTCAATATTATTTATTTATTTATTTTATTTAACAGCATTTCTACACCACCCCCTCTCTTGAAGGACTCGAGGCGGTGCACAGCCATCTAAAAATGCAAAATATGACCATTCTATCATACCCCCCAACCCCAAAACCAGACAAGCTGACACACAACAAGAACACAGACCCAGACCTCAAACCAGAAGCCAGACCAAAGCCCA
>JAEANM010022777.1:0-11522 GCA_017656035.1 Myanophis thanlyinensis
CAATAAAATCTTATTCCTTGGACTTTGTCTCTTTGGAGTTCTGATTGCATTGCTGATGTTGTATGGAACCCTGACACTAGATAGGAAACACAGCCAGATCAACTACTTCTAATTTATTGTAAAACCATATTAACAGAGTCTTACAAATGTGAAAATAAATTTCACTTGCCTTTACACCTCAAGAATTCACAGAGAATACGTTCTAAGCTTCTTGTTCTATAAACTATGTAGCTGCAGGCTATACTGTCTCTTATCTGGCCATTCCTTAGCATTTTTCACTGCCTCCCAGAATCATTCATGCATACCCTTTACATGATTGATGGTTCTGAATACTACTGAACAATCTAATTGGACCAGGAAAGGAGCAATATCTCCATCCAGATCCGATCACATGTCATCCATCAGTACAATGAATATAATTTCCATCCCATGACAATCTGAACTCCAGTAGGAAACAATAATTTATTACATCACGCACCCTATGTATTGCTGCCCAATTACCTTCTGTACAACTTTCTGTAAAGAAGTAAGCGGGTAAAGTTGTGATTTGATAATTATTTAGGATAATTATTATTTTGGTTTGGGTGAGAACTTCTTAAGGACAAAGCATTATATTACTGCTCCTACAAGGCTAGTGGCATGATTGCTCCTCCTTCCAGGTGTTACATTCAACACCTCCTACAAACAATAACTAAGCTTTTGTTTACAGGTGACTAAGTATACCCTTCACCCAACAGTCTAGCAATGTTCTTAGGTGTCAAAAGAAGACCAAAGATTCCACCATTAGTATTTTGTGAGATCCTTTCCATCTGACATTCAACTCTGTATATGAAAACTTTTATCCAGAAGGTGCTTAGGAAACAATTCAGTCTTCAGAAATAGAATCTTTCAGTCCTGCAATACCCAAAAGGGAGTTAGTAACATTAGTCAGCATTCTGCAATATTCTACAGATGCAAAAATGCAATTATTGGCAGTTTTCTTTGCTTCCTACAATAGTGGAAGTACCATCTTTCTACAATAGACCAGAGATCCAACTTGTAACCACATCCAATAATGTTTGCTCTTCATCTTTTAACAGCATCTGTCTTGGAATCTCTTCAGACACTTCATCTTCCAGAACTCTTTTGTAAATCAATTAGCATCTTGACATCAATCTACTGGGGAAAAAACCCTACCCAGGAACAACCCTACTAAATATTTTTGTAACCTCTGTCTTCCACCACTCAAGTAGAATCTGAATAGACTGCCACACAACACATCTGGGAGCTTTCACAAATGCCTGCTAGAAACCAATTAAAACTATAAATCACTTGAGAAGAACATATTAATAGATCTATTTTATCAATGGAATTTAGTGGTGGCTGTTACCGTCAAGGTGACTAGATAATCTGACCATAACAACAGACTGATATTAATATCTTCTCTCTTTAGATCACATGCTACTTGATCCAAAGCAAAATCAGTTAAAATATATTGTATCCACTAAGAATCAGAGTCATGATGTCGTCTATGGTTTTCAATTCAATTCAATTCAAACTGTTATTGTCAATGCACATGTGTGCAGTGAAATTGAACGAGCCTCTATCGATGCAACCACACAAAGCACAAACACTTTTCATGATAACTATAAATTTTTGAGCCACCTTCAACTCCACAGCCAAGGCTAACATCTCTTTTTTTTCCCAGGACCCTTGGGGGTTCAACAATGGCATGAAATAAAGTTAAGGAATTCAGGCTCAGAGTCTGCTGACAGTAGGAGGTATGAAACAGTAGAAATGGTGTACAATGGTATAACCTTCTTGTCCACATCTTTTACTTTAATATAGGACCTCACATTTAGTCACTTATCAAACCATATGTATGGTCTTCATCAAATTGTCATTGAATATTATTGTCATTTTTCTTCCCTTTGGAATTTTTTTGGAATGCTTTGGAATTAAGGTTGGTGTATAACATATTTAGGAAATGTTGGACAGAGCAACTGTTCTCTATTCACTGTATATGCCCCCCAAGGCTAGAGATGCTGTTTCCTGGGCACCAGAAGGGCTGACACAAACAAATATACTATGAATCCCAACAAGATAGTAATATAAATGGCTCAATTCTGATGTCACATTTAACTCTTAAAGGTGTTGTATTCTCCCTGGTGGAGCAGATGTGTGACTTAGGAATTTTTACAGACTCCACACTTTTACACAAGCAAGAGATGAAAAGAGATTAAAAGGCTCTGGTTATTGTGCAAATAATGGCCTAGACAGACTAAAAATTCTTTACAATACACAGTACATCATCACACACCATTTGAAGGCAATTGGAATCCAAGTGCTGTGGTCTAACTACTAACAACCTTTCACTTGAAGCACAAATGACTAGACTCAAATTATCATATTTTGAATACATTATGTAAAACCCTACCTCTCTTAAGCAGTTTATAATGGCAATGTGACAGGGAAGAGAAAAGGCAACCATTAAAAAGGTAGATGGAGTCAGTGAGAGTAGCAATGGTTGACTATCAAAAGACTTGAAAGACCAGCTTAGGGAGAGATTGTTTTAGAGAAAAAAAATTATATGGTTGTTATGAGATGACAATCATTCAACTGTTAACCGGATGAGAAGGTTTTCATCATAATATACTAGTACTTTGGTTATTGCTCTGTTGCTAGTAGCTTTCTAGTCTAATTAAAAATTCTGGTTTTAACCTACTATAGAAACCTTTACATGGTTTTGTTCCTATACATTTGAAAAACATCTGTCCTGACTAGACATTGCCCATTCATGCATTCTATTACATCAATTGACACTGCTACTTTTTATTAAGTCCTTCCCTGTTTGTATTAAAGACCATCTGTTCTCTTCTGAAATTTATAACATATATGGATTCCCTTGTCACATTATCATTAATAGTACATTGTTACATTATCAAAATAGTACTTTTGAATATGAATCTTTATTGTGAACATATGATCACATTTTCAAAGCAAACAATATTAAAGATACGGAAAAGTGAAACAATATAAAAAAATAAGACATCAAAAAGCTCTTAAAGGAAGAACTTTCCATAGGTCACCCTTCCTTTCCTTTTCCTTTTCTTCCCTTTTCCTAAATACTATTCACTACTTAAATATTCTTGAATATTCTTGAAATATTGGGATAACAGCAACAACAGCAACAATAATAGAAACACAGAATTGAAAAAGTAGTTGGAAATGAGCAAGTTAAAAATTGAGGGATTTCCAAATACAAACAGATAAAGGTTGGCTCATGTTGTTAGTTGTGAAGTCGTGTCTGACCCATCGTGACCCCATGAATAACATTCCTCCAGGCCTTTCTGTCCTCTACCATCCCCTGGAGTCCATTTAAGCTCACGCTGACTGCTTCAGTGACTCCATCCAGCCACCTCATTCTCTGTCGTCCCCTTCTTCTTTTGCCCTCAATCATTCCCAGCATTAGGCTCTTCTCCAGTGAGTCCAGTAGTTATCATCATACTGGGTGTCATACCAAAAAAATCTTGCACAGCATTTAGAAAATATGTTTGACAAAATTTGTATCTGTCAATTATAAAAGGCCACACTGCTTGTATCATCAATACATTATGGCATCCTACATTTTTGAGAAAAACTTGATGTATATTAAGACCAACACCAGCTAAAGGACTGGCACCTGTTACCTGATGAACAAATCCACCGTTATAGCTTCTACAGATACAGTTCTCCCTTTAATATTGTCAGCAAAAGAGTTCAGCCTCTTCATATGACAGCTGGTTCTTTTCATTGACAATTCATGCAATCAGGAAGATGTCTAGCTTGAACTTAATTCCTTGTAGTTTTAATGCATAAATCTTGTCCTGCCTCTCAGGCAGTAGAAAACTAGTCCATCTTTCTTCTGTGTGACAACCCTTCAAATACTTGAAGATTGCTATCATATTTTCCCTCATCTCTTCTGTAAACTAAACCTATCCAGGTCTTTTAACCATTTCTGACAGGGTTTCATTTTGAGATCTCTCAACATCTTGATAGATATTCTGTGAATTTGCTTCAGTTGTCCCTGTCTTTGTTGAATTGTGGTGCTTTAGATCCAGGGATAATACCCCAAATTGGGTCTTAGTAAGGAAATATATACATCATGAATTACTTCTTATGATCTGAACTCATGGGAAATGATGTTTAGATGATGGATTCAGCATTTTTGTTATGCATCCCAAGATGTATAACATTTACTTTTTTAGCCACTTCATTACATTGATAGTTTATGTTCAATTTGTGGTTGACAAGAATACCCAAATTATTTCTTCTTTTACAGCTGGAATTCTGAATATTATATTAATTCCATTTGGCTGCTACATGAATTTAAAAATATGCTTGCTACTTCTAATTCCATCTTTTTGAATTAGAAATCTGTTTTGGTCTTCTGACTTTAAAAACCCATGTTTATTTCCAGAGATCTTTAAATAATTTCATTCCTTTCTTTAAAAGATAGGGGTATAACTCATTTCTAGCAGATAGCAGCTTCGGATATCTTGTGTCTTTGTTCTCCTTAAAGTGGCTACTTGGATAAGCTACCTGGCCTTTATTTTTAAACAAGAACAAACAAAAACTTTATTCTGTTTCTGGGTGATCTTCATATATTAACTTTCATAATTAAGTTAGTTATGTACTCTGTGGGCCCTTTTTAAAAAGCATTTTAATCCATTGTCATCTTGGGTCCAACATTTATTTCCTCTACAGATCTTTATTCCTAAATCCATTTTAAGTTTCTCTGATTTTGCCTATGGTTTTCAACCATTCAGTGATCTTTTTAAGGAAGAAGTTACTCAGATCTTTGACCTTGGAAGATTCGTGTGACCTTTTGTATTTGTTAATCTTGAAATATTACTTTGTAAAGTAGAGTCTACTTTGTACTACTTTGCTACCTTGTAGAGTCTACTTTGAGTTGGATGCAGTTCCTAACATTTTCATGAGTGCAGTTATGGGTTTCGGGGAGACAGTTGGAAGTGTTCCTGTTATTATTGTTTTGATAACAATATAGGATTTTCAGAATATTTTTCAATTTTTCAGTCTGTCTAAATCCTTGGTAGTATCTCATGCCAGTAGCAGCTATTGCAATACTGCTTAACCTCAGAAAGCTGGCCAGATGCATTGACAAGCTTTTTAGGCTAGCTAATGGATTTATTTTATGAATTAAGATGTAGCAGTTGTTCAATATTAACAATATTCAGTGAAAACACTGCTCTGAATCCATACTTTACACATCTTTCAAAACACATCTCAAGTAACATATTAATGAATTAAACATAACCCCAAAACAATGACTTGGTTCATCAATGTTTAATCATGACTGGGAACTGAATCACAATTGCTTGGTTTAAATGTCCTGCTAAGCCATAAACCATGAACTATAAACTATAGTGGCTGAGATTCCATTATATTCTTTTATATTATATTATATTGGGATTCCACTTATATTAAGCTAAAACCAATTAAAATCTGCATGATATGGGAAATCATCCAATATAATTACATTTTTCAGTAATATAAGGTGATTTTAGTAGATAACCAAGGACATATTTCTTCCTTAGAAAAATATGTTGAACAATGAAAAGTAACATAAAATCATATAAAATAAAGTTCCTCTTGCTATGTGTCCAGCTCTGAAAATGATTTGGTCTATTCCAAGGTAAGTACTACAAACGACTTTTCCTTTTATAGTTGGGAAAAGTTCTCTGGCTATACTTATACAGAAGTATAGACTTCTTGACTATGTACCATCCTAAACTCCTTTATCATTCTGTGCAATGACAGCAGAAAAAAATTAGAGGAGAATGTAAGGTTTAAAGCACTGTTTATTTTAACCAGGGCATCTCATTACAAGAACATTAAATATTCTGTTGCACAAACAGATTAAATCTGCTTTTTTGGATAGAAAATTTGAAACAAGACCTTGATAAGTTATTGCCAAGTAATCCATGACAATCAGAAGGCTTCATCTACTGTCTTTGAATGAAATAATCAATTGAACAGTATTTCAGTATTCAGCAGCATTTGCTATAACTGGTATTTGTACCATAGTTAGATGCCAATTCCAAAAAGAATAGAAAGATGAACTCCTCATATTGTGAAAGTTAGAATGAAAGTAAATAAGTAGAAGAAAAGAGATGAGTCAGCAGCTGACCTAATAACAGCTGTATCAAAGGGAAATTCATGTGAGAGCAGCTTGATTTCCTTTCTTATATTCTTATTGTTGTTGTTGTTGGTGTTGTTGTTGTGGCAATATATCTGAATAATACCGGACTAGAAAACTGTGTGTAGAATTCAAGCAAAAGTGAAGATTTCGGTCATATCAAAGACTAAACCAGGAAACAGAACTAATGTTTTTAGTATAATCTTTTAAGTTACAATCTTTATTTAGTAACATTTGTATGCAGAGTAAACTGAAGTGCATATTCTGATTTTGGAAAATAATGTTTCAGTTTTTGATGATGGGGAAGATATCATGAGCAAACTTCTTCACAGGCCCACCATAAATAAATGCACAAGTCTAGCATTTTCATCTGATAAATCAGCCTCTAGATTGATTATACTCCCTAGCTCACTTTTCAATATATTGCTTTCTTTTAAGTGTATTGCTACCTACATCTGTGATGGCTCCATCAAAAGTTTTATAATGGAAGGAGTTATTTTTTTCAAACAATCATTTTTCCAAATGAAAAATTATGAAGCATATCCCAGCCTGATAAAAATCTTTCCATTTTCTAAAAAAGAAAGGCATGCTTTGATAAATGAAGCCAAGCTTTTCAATACTAGAATGTTTGTGTGCACCCTGCTTGAGATCAAACATTGCTGGTTATCAGTTTTTGTTAACTGTTCTTTAAAAAGATGAAATATTGAGAAGACATATGCACTTGAAAGACATAAAATATTTTTTGAATTAAAAAAAAAAAGTACCTTCACAACTCAGTTTGATTTTCATTTGACATTCTGGTTTTATTTATTTTTAGAAGATCTTACATTTGGGTATACCTTATCTGTGACAAGAGAAACTACACTCCAGGAAATGTATATTTCTTTGTGTACGTCCTGGGGAAAAGTTTATTTCCTAAAAACTATATTAAACTCATTAAAAGCAGATGAATAGAATGTATTGAAATGTTTCCACTGAAATAAACTAGACTTTAAAAATTCACTTGAGGGTAGTTGTCATTTTTTTTTCTCATCCAGAAAAGCACAGCAAAACCAAGAGGTTTTTCTTTTTAATGATTTAGAAGATTGATCACTCATTTCACTATACCACAGTTCAGTAGTGAAGAGTGAACTACGTTCAGCTTGGTGGAATTCAATGAATACTTATCTGTGTCTGTAGTTTTAATGAAAACCTTAACTTTTAATGTTGAAATATATGTTTTATTATTCTGTCCTTTAGGAGTTGCTATTTCATACCCTGTGATGACAGACTTCAGTCACTAAACATCTTGAAAAAATAAGGTTGAAATAAAAACATATTTTTATTTATCTATTTGCATGATAACAAGAATGTTTTGTAAAGACCCAAGCTGAGAAAAATGGAAGAAATATGAATTCTGATCCCCAGCAGTTACTTGAAATTTTGTTTTTATAATAAAGAAAGCTGGAACAGCTGTTTTCTTTGAAGAAAGTACCTGGTTCAATCCTTTACATTTATGTAAGACAAAATCAGTTGCTAAATTTTTTGTTGTGGTTTTAATCTTGTTAAATGGACAAAGCATAAACATGGTTCTCATAAAAACACAAATCACACAGTTTTGATAAAAATGCGTTTTGGTGTTTGTTCTGCAGCTGTTCAAAAGTTGTCTGGTTTTAGTTAATCAGAGCTTCCCCGTGCCTATTCTGTTTGTACCACCTGAGGTTTAGATTTGCTATTTCTGATTCTGAATTTGTATATGTGTTTTCTGCTGAATCCATAGTTTATTAATAGTTTATGTATGGGAAAACATACCAAAATATCTCAAAAAAGAAGTTATATAAATATAAAATACACTTCTATGCAAGAGTCATAGTCACATTCTTCAAAAGAAAAGTTAATATTTAAAAAAAAATCAAGGACATCTGGGACATTAAGACGCTTCTTGATAAACAGATAAAAAGATATTTTCTGCAATAAAGACAAATGAAGAAACAATGCAGCCATTGTGAAGGTCAATCAGCTGTTTCTATTTACCCTCTTAGTAGTACAGAAAGAGGGAATATCAGTTACAGTAAAAAATAAATGTGACTTCACAGCAACAGCTTTTTTTAATCAAAGGAATAAAAGTGTACCCATATAGAATCATTGTCAAGAGCTATAATTATAGCTAAATAATTCGTAAAATTCAAACAAGGTCAGATTACCTATTTATATAATTTATCAATTTATTACTGAGGGAAGATAGAAAGCAGATAAGGACACAAAGTTTGTATGAATCCATCACAAAATGCCAAAGATAAACAGGAAATCCTAACAACTAAGGATAGTTTGCTGCTGAAAAATCTAATTTTAGATTCTAAACACAGCCACATAAGACTAAGTTTAATTTTTGGCACCTTGGTGAATAAATTCTAGACTGAATATTCAGGCAAGCAAGCTTGAATGTTGATTCAGAATTCAGAATTCCTGAGTAACTCAAGATGATATTTTGAATTTTGTAGAATCCATAATTTTTATTAACCTGTATTACCTTAAATAATAAATACATAAATAAATCTATTATTTCTGCTTTCATTATATTTAAACTCAAGTGAGGTCCATTTTTGCTGGCAGAGGGTTGCAGGAGGCCATCACAGCCAATACGAGTGACGTCAAGATGGCCACACCAACCCAGGCAGCCCAAGGTCAAACACAAGCCTGATGCAGCTCTCAGTGAAATCAAGTTTAATACTCCTGGTCTAAAACCACAAAAAGCATGTGTTTCAAGGACATGTTTTAAATAAGATTTTGGAAAGATTATTGCCCTGTCCCTGAAATTATATGTAAATCTTTGTTTTTGTCATAGTCCACATGCAATTTTATTTCAAATATTATATTAAAATGCCATCTTTTTTCTTATTTAAGGAGTCCAGGTAGCTTACTCAAGCCGGCAGTGGGGTCTATACTAAGGTAGTTGAGAAGGAGGATCCAGGACCAATAATAATAGGTGAAAATATTATGAAGTCAAACAGATCCTAGATTCTAAACTATATAATGTAAACTTCCGTACTTAGTACAATGGAGGGGCTACACAATTCCAGAAGCACGATGGGTAAAAGCACAAAATATGAAGGCAGAGCAATGAAGGGGCCATGATACCAGGTATCTTACAACAAGTAAAATGGAATATATTGATATTAACATGGCTAAAGAGATCCATTTTGGCTATTTTCCTACGTATTAGGAGAACGGAACTAAAGATGTAACTTTGAAAAGAATATGTTATAGCCTAGAACATAGACAAGAAAAGGCCATGTATTAGATCAACTGACTTGCTGGAAGAATATCTTTGAAAGATTTTAGAACCTTAGGTCTTAAGGTAAAGTGTATTTTATGCTAGATGTAATTTCTTTTTTGTGTTTGAAATGAGATATCAATTTCTTGAGGTAAACATAAGGGGACCAGAGCTCATTTTTCCATACTTGCAGATCTGAATTTGAAAAGTGACATTTGTCAGTAACATTTTTCCTGCAGTTTTCTCTTAATGCGTATACTGTAAGTTGTTATTATCATTACTAAATTTTCCATATGCATTTTCCGTTCAGGAATCTCTTAAGATTGTTTTCTATTCTATTTTTCTGACTTTTCCCTTCAGCATGTAGGGAAAATTCCTCATGCCTCAGTGCTTATATCTCATGTTTTACTGGATTTGATTTTGATGGTTTACTTCATGACTTCTGTGTTTTCCACGAGTTCTTGAAGTCCTGGTTATAACTAACCAGGTATGCATGAACTGGGAAATAATTCCACTTCCCCCACATGCTCTTAGATTAGGAAAACAGTGTTTTAAAAGAATATTGTGGGACAACTGTAGATGTGCTTTATCACTAAGCAAGTGCAGCCAATTTCCTGATGTGATTTCCTTACATGATGTCACACATGTTTATTTCTCTCTCAATGCCCCATCTGGCAGACTTTGAGGCTGTTCTTGAGCAAGCTAATTTACAGTTCCCATTAGCCATGCTTCAACTAAAACCAATTTATTTGTTTGAATAAATGCCTGGGATTTGAAAGTGCCTCCGATGATGAATTAGTATCTAGTCATCTTGGGAAATAAAAATAGTTAACCTTTGGGTAGCCCTTTTTATTTATTTATATTTGGTTGGCCCGTAGTGACATATAGTGTAGATGCTTTTTTAAATTACAAAATATATTAAATATAACAGTCTGATTCTGTTTTTATTCCTTTTTAAATGTGTTGGAATCAGTCCCTTTTGCAATTCCTTTTTGAACATTCCTTTAATCCTTAAAACAGTAAATAAAGGATTTACGGATTAGTTGATTACTTTTATTTATGTCCATTTTTACATGCATTCCATTCTCTTTGAACACTAAGCTGCATTGTTCTCACCCAAAATGTTGCAAATGTATTTCGATATCTGTTTTATTAAGTAGTAGACCACAGTCTGAGTTAAAAAAATATAATTTGGACTTTATGGAATTCTAAATACAGTTAGTGAATCTTGAAAAGGCTATAAAAGTCTATATATTTTTTATAAAGTTAAGATATTTGAACATTTCTCATATATATGAGAAAGACTCAGTTTGTAGCATTGTGATCTCCAGTGTCCAGCACTTTGGTTCTTAGAGATGGACACAGTACTGCTCCAAGTGGAATTTGACCAGGATACAGATACAGTATAATCAGTGGTGAAATTCAATTTTTTTTACTACTGGTTCTGTGGGCCTGGCCACAGGATTAAGCATCACCAAACACAGAATTAAACTTCACCAAAGTTACAATGTAATAAGGGAAGAGGCAGTTTCTATGAGCAAAGCAATAAAGATTAGGCTAGAAACAACTGATTTATTTACAGGATTAATCCTGTAAAATTAATCATTAATCTGTTTATGCACCTAATATAACTCTTACACTTTAAGATATATGGCTCTTGCTTGACTTGTGATTAAGAAAGGCACCCAGTTCCCCTTTAACATTTAATACAGGACTGCCAAGCTAGGTCTCCCACATCCTCTACTTGTGACATGCATTCTTCCTATTCAGATACTATACTGACCTTTATATTTTACTGTTAAATTTCGTGTATTTATTCAGTTCACAGTTCGGGTCTATCTATTTCTTTCTGAAACTTTTCCTTGTCATGTAAATTATAGCCATCCTTCCTGCATGTTTGTCTTCTTCCATCATGATAGGCTACCCATCAATGTCCTTGTCCAAGTCACAGATAAAGTAGTATTCAGTAGACCCAGAGCATAGATCTTTGGTAGCCCCTCAATGCTTTTCTTAGTACAGTGGTACCTCTACTTACAAAGAGCTCTACTTACAAAAATTTCGACTTACAAATTTTTTTTCGAGAAAATAATA